>CANYBF010840878.1:0-20958 GCA_948192965.1 Dalechampia spathulata
ATTTATTCTTGAATAAATATGTTCATAGCTGCTTTAAATTTATTGGCTTGTGACCTTGTGACTGGACCACTTGGAAGAGTTAATGGATCTTCTTTCAAGCTCCTTATGTTCTCTTGAGTCCCATGTAGAACCGTATCAATAATCTTAGTGGTGCTAGTAAAATGATATTAAGTAATGCAATTAGTAAGTAATAACAACCAACCAATCATTAAACATGAAACAGATACATCTAATAATCATTAGCATTCTTTACCTATGATCTCTATCATATAATCATCATATTTCTATAGTAAATGCTTTATGTAGTTAGGTATACCTTCATATCATTTTCATACTGTAAACCTAACTATGAATGCATATCAAATGATGAATCTGCCTTTGAGAATGCAATGATGCTTTGCACTCACCTTTTGATTTTTCTCGTATCCCGTATTAGGTCCAATGTATCGGTACCTCTCGTACCTATATGAATCCAACTTTATGATTTCTTGTGAAAATCCAACTATATGGCCTAGTACATTTCAATAGCAACTCTGTTCAGTTTTGTAATCATCCCATCCTTATACCTCCCTATTAACATGACATGCTATGATTATGTAAGAATGAGTGAATGTACTTGTCATGATGCATACACATGCTTTATGTCATAATATGAATATAAATTTAATCACATTTCATCATGCATTCATGAAATGTTCCTTCAATGGACCAATTATTGATCATGGAACATTAGCACAAACTTGTAATTGATTTTCCTTGATCCAAACCCCCTTGGTGACAAACATAAATCTTCTTTTGAACCACCTATAACATTGCAAAGTATTCATAATAAATGAAGCAATTCATACAAAGATTAATGTCACATTTCATTCTTTCAATCATTTCACATGTAAGTATAAGACTTCACATAATTAAACAATCATAAAAGGATTCTTAACATTGTTTAACTAATACACAACCTGATAATAAATACACATATAATAAGCATATAATTTAGGGAGATAATTAGTAACATAAGAAGATTTCAACATTTCATGGATTAGCATTATAGAGGTCTAATTCATCAAGAAAAATTCTTAGTGAGCATGTTTTATATGTCTATATATCACATCATGTCAAAATACTAATGTAATATCCATTTGCACATTTTAACCAACCTTTGTTACTATATAATATTTCAAATATATGCTATAATGAGTTATATAAAGTTATTGAAGTTTTGGACCTTGAGATTTTGGGGTCTACTTTAAGGTATGAAAATCCAGTATGTGTATTATGTGAAGAAAAAGCTGCAAGAATTTTAGACCCTGAGGTCCAACTCGAGGTACAATTTTCCAACCTTATGAATTTCAAAACTGTGCATGCTCTAATTAATCACTCAAAATGTTATGATAATCAAGTCAATTTAGATCATACTTTATGTTAAAATAAAGTATATTCAAAGAGGTTTTATTCTAATATTTAAAGTTTAACAATCAAGTTCACATGGTAAATTATACTAGCATTTAATAATAAGACATCATAATATTCCTAAAACAAATGCTACCTCAATGTAATAGTTAGTATTGTGTTAATTATTAAGCCAAGAAAATGACCATAAAATAAAATGATCTTATACCATCACAAACTATATGTAAATAGATTTCCAACAGTATATTATACATCTAAAAATTCACTCATTAAGATATACAATGCAAGCATTTAAAACAAGTTATCATATCAACTACAAAAAACATTCTGCTCATAAGGAAAAGTTTGCATTACGTGAATATTTTGACCAAGTAAATCATCTTATAATAGAATGACTTCTATGCCATTAAAATTAGACTTAAAGAGCTTTCTAATAGTATATTAAATGTCTAAAAAATCTATTGTTAAGGCAGTCAAAAATGTAATTTTTTGTAAGCTAAAAATCTAGTCCCTATTCATATGACATGCTACTGCAATGTAATGGTCAATACTGCGTTAATTTTTAAGCTAGGAAAATGACCTTTAAATAAAAAAATTTATATACCATTAAAACCTAGACTCAAAGAGCATTCCAATGGTATATTATATATCTAAAAAATCTAACATTAACATAGTAAAATTATAGTTTTTTGTAGGCTCAAATTCCACTTTTTATGTGAGAGCAATGCACATTCTTCTAACTAATGCAACCACTCAATGCTAGTGACATAAAGTTGGCTTACATGACCAAAATAGCTTACTTTCAACATATTACAATCTTCCAGTATTCCAAAATGCCTAAAACCATCACAGTTTCTATCTCTAACAAACTCCAAATCACACACAAAACAATAGTAAAGAGGAAGAAAAGGATGCATGCAACAAGAAAACAATCCAACATATGAGTTATCCACTTAATTTCTACAACTGTATTATTTCTTTACACCAAATTACACAAAAGAAATGCAGCAAGGCAGGAGGAGTAGAGGATGATGCCCAACTAATTCTCTACCATGCCATGCTTGACTCCTCAATTGATCATAACCAAACACAGCAGAAAGGATTTTGGCTTAGGAAAGGAGAAAGGGTAGTGGAGGCATAAGGAGCGAAAGGAAAATTGAAAGGTGAATGTCCCAAAGGTAAAATGACAAAATAATTCCCCCCTAACACCCTTATTTCACTAAGAATTGTAGCCCCATGTCCACCAATAAATTCTTATAATAAAAATACCATAACTTAAACATATATATATATAATATAATAATACTCCATTAACAATATTAAATACATTACACATGTATAATATAATAATATTGCACTAACAATATTAAATACATTACATATATATAATATAATAATACTCCACTAACAATATTAAATACATTTTACATAACCAACTTCATGTATTTGGTATAATATATATGTATATTTATATGTATACTAGTAACAATAATTAATATAATAATTATTATTCTAGCTTTTAGTTTATAATGAAAAGACTTAAGGAATACATAAAATTTATTTATTTAATCTTGTTACATATTAATTAATTAAGCATGACTATCATGTAAAATTTTACTGTATATATATATATATATATATATATTCATGTACACACATATACACGTATATCACATATTCATTTAAATAAATAAAATCATTAATCACATTTTATGTATTACGTCTATATGCTTTAATCATTAATGCCAAACATCATAAATTCATAACAATTATTTATACAAATTAACATTCAATGCAACTTGTTAATCCATGTCATGTATGTGTATATTTATATAAATATCAAAATTAACACATACGTAGAAGCATATGCACTATAATTACCCTAAGCATTTTTCATAACCATATTTCACGCAACATATAAGACACCATTCTAAAATTTCATCAAAGCATATCAACACTCATCTCAAAAATACTTTCTTTCCATCAACCCTTTAAGCGTATCTGATCGATAAAACATTCATCACCACTCCATGCCATAATTTCATTTAATTGCATGTTTCATTCATCGTATCACATAATATGATCATTGCCACATGTTTAAATATGATACGTGTGTGGATGTGACAATCATTGCCACTTGTTTGTCCCTCATTCAAGCTAGGGGTGTCATATATCTTAATGTTATAATGCTCTACATGAGTAGTCGGCCAGGCTATCTCCTGTACTTATCTACTGGGTCATTCATATAGCAATCGTAATCCTCCCTCTTAGCATATTGATGAATCTACATTGCATGATCATATTGACATTTAAGATATGCATTCATGCATGAACATCATAAATATGAACATAACAGGTACATACTTAAAGGTCTAACATCTTGTTGCTATTGTATTGGTGCAACTCTATTAGTAATCGAGTCACATTGATAGAATTAGAAGCAAGCTGATGCACAATATCACTTTCATGAGTAGTATTTGGTGGTATGAAGGCTTTCTCATCTCTCATCGATATTGAGAAGGTCATTTCATATGGATGACCTTACTTATCATAAGTGTGTATATAAGGGTTTTACAACCATAACAGTTATCCCTCAATAAAGTTTTATGGATACTCAAAGCTAGGTGGTATGGTAGGGCTAACAACCTCAAGCTTAAGAGGTGTCACTCTAGCAACAATATGGTTCATCCTCTTTGAGATGCTAGTGCCTTATAAACTCCTAATTGTGGTTTGACCATAGGGACCTCTCTAACCATCAAAGTGATTGGGTCTACCACTAGATCCATTGGTTGCAATGCTCTATCCTTTACAAGTAGAAAACTCCATAAGTCTTAGCAGCCATATCTATATGAAGGTTTAGTAGTTTACTGGTGACTTTGACAAGCACTCTCAATTGAAGATGGCACCTAAAGCATTTACAACCTTTTGATGAATGTTAGTACATGATGACCAAAACATAATGTGGGGTGGTGTAATAAAATCCACATGCCATTTTAGCCTTAACTATTAATTGATGACTCGATATCCAAGATAGAAGGGTTGACACTTAAGACCCTTTATTATCATGTGACACTCATCTTTAAGAGTTGAGTTAGTCACATACTTAAATAATAAGATCATGTTATGCTAATGATCAAGGTGAATTTGTTCCAATCAACAACAATAACCTATTAATCAATTAGAAGCTTACTCAAGTACCATTTAAACCAGTTTCATTTAATTTTGTACTAATAGCTCACCTTAATAGCCTACCAATAGTTTATTAATGTTTGCTCTAGAGCATCATGCTTTATATGTAATTTTGTAATTGAATATTTATTCAATGAGAGGCATTATTCATCATTTTAGTATAGCATATCTTATATACTTATTTACTTAGAGTATTAAACTAAATAATGAGATCTATCTAAGGGAATTCATAAAGAGTTTATGAAATAAGATTCTTATTATATATTCAACATTTAAATTTCCTTGATCAAAGTATTAATAAGATTAAACATTATTGGTGCATGTAGATTAACACATGTTATACTTCTTTAAGGGGTGATTCTCATTCATTATGATATGAATTGTCTAAAGTAAACATATGGATGAATAATATAGTATTGGTTCATTAGAGGCCTTGCTAATGAGATTCATATAGATGATTAATCTATGTCTATGAAACATAAATCTCACTCATATCAGTAGTGCAAGTGTCCTTAGACTTTGGATATCAAGGTTATCTTAACTATGGATCACTATACTTTGACTCTTATGCTTTATTCTATAAAAGAGGTGCTCATAGTTGGGAGGTTGGGTATAGTATGAAGTAGCCAAAGATATTTATATAACAATAAAGGATTAACCACCCAAAATTAAATGTTGGGGTTTTATCTTAATGATGCATGTAATAATCTTGATTCAAGAATTTTTAGCCAGAGTAGAATACTTGAAAGTGAATGAGTTTCATAAGAGTATTGGGAATAAGGATTATGGTACATAAAACATCAATTTTATGGCATGATCTAACATACTTGATCATGCATTGAGTTGACATTAATCCATACTCAAACCTAAATGAGATAATTGATGGTGAAACGAGCTTATTGCAAAAGTATTTAATATAGAAGGGTTGTACTCAAACTGGTGACCTTTTAATATTAAATGAGATTTAATAATATTATAATGTGTTACCAACATATCAAGAACCCAAAAGTTCATACATAAAAGTTAGGGGATGAAAAATAGAGAATAGATGTTCATTCAATATGATATATTATTTCAAGGTTAAGAGATAACTTATATTTTTCATATTTATTTTATAGAGTACAAAAAGAGCTTTAATTTGATACTAAGATCATACAATTCTGACAAGTAGAACTACGCATATGCATGAAATAAATTTTCATGTGCCATGACTTACACATGCATGACTTGACTGAAGGAGGATAATCATGTTATTTTTACATGCCTAATTAGGGTTTTGGGATGAATTAGACACTTCATATGCTTAAGTAAGCTTATATGTTATGACATATAAACTTTCAAGTTAGTTCTACTTCCTCTCTTCTTTATCATGTTCTTTTATAAAAAAAGATAAGAAAATTTTGAAGTAAACCAAGAAGGGTACATTTGGATTCAAGGAAGAACAATCAAGGATTTGAAAAGAACATAACATCAATTATTTTCACTTCTTATTTCATGTCTACTAGTCTGTAAATTGATTTTTGTAATTCAATTACTAATCTAATTCTTTAACTTATGTAGATAGTTTAAAGATTCTCTATATTAGGGATTAGAAAATTTTGCTATAAGTTTTTTGAAAAAGAAAAATGAAGAAGATCGACAATTGATGTAAGTATTACTCAACGAAGATTATTTTCTCTCTATGTGGATTGTGTTTTATGATTTGAATTGCTATATCTACTTAAAAGTGTGTTTTTATAAAAATTTTAAAATGTCTTCACTACCTAATACACATTTTTAACCAACACAGTTGATGAATTAATCTTTACATTATTTTTTGTAAAGATTCAACCCTTGCATCAGATGGGCTAAGTCAACACTACCTTAATCTAATATATTTACCATGCTTAGGTCATGCAGGGCCATAACATACACAAGTCAATGTTGTTCTTGGTATCATTAAACAATATGCATCCTAGCACATATAGTAGGAAATAGTCTGTATACTACTCAATGCTGATGATGGTCTTACCAATCTCCACCTCTAAAATCCCCTCTAGAAGGCCTTTTATATATGATGAAATGCTCTTCCCTTACATGTAGTAAGACACCCAATAGGCGGAGGATGGTGTCATATGACCAATGCAATGATGTCAGCTTGGCATCAAACTAGATTGAAATGTCAATATAATCTAGCTAAATGCTCTTAATGAAGGTCCTTAGGGTGATAACAATCTCACCAATCAGAAAGTGAAATGCATAGATGGCATCTATCCATCTCTTTATCATCGTAGTGAGGATGAACTAATTACACCTCTTCTCCATACTTGTGAAGCAAGAGATGTAATAACCAAACTAGCTCTAGTCTATGAACTCTTGGACCTTTTACGGCAAGCAAGAGTACCATTTATAAACTCTTTTAATGCCATTAGCACCAACAATGATCCTCTTTCTATATAAAATTAAAAAATTTAGATCAAGTCTCAAATTCAAGTTATAAAATTTAGACTATAATTATAAAATTTGAATCTCCTAAACCTAGCCTAAAATACCTAAAACCAAACCTAGAATCCTTTAAGCTTTTAAGAGTGATACGAAACAGACCATGGAGATTTCACATCAATATAATAAGAATTTCAAATCCAATCATGGCATCAATTGGAAGTATTTCAGATGGAGGTGCAGAGTTACAATTGACCAATCCGATGGTTTGAGTAGAATAAAGTCAAACTTACTCTCCAATGAAATCCTATCATGGGTCAAAGTCATCAGAGAGCTAAAATCAAAGAGTCCTAATTCAACTAGGATTCGTACTTCAACTAGGATTCCTAATTCAACAAGGATTCCTACTTCCATTAGGAGATTACTCATCAAAGAAACCCTATCATGGGTCAAAGTCATCGAAGCTAAAATCAAAGAGTTCTAATTCAACTAGGATTCCTACTTCAACTAGGATTCCTAATTCAACAAAGACTCCTATTCAACAAGAGAGCTTAAAGGAAAACTCACTAACTCTTCCAAGTGGTCTAGTCATAAGGTCACGAGCCAACTATGAACTTATTTATTCAAGAATAAATAATAATGGAGTTGCAAGAATAGACCTTTTACAAGTGCTATTTGGAGCTTAAAGAGGTGCCTAAGGCTATAATCTTGCTTGGGGAAAATTTAGAAGAGAATGGAGCCTAAAGGATGTCATTTGGTTCTAATTCTGAAGCCATAGCCTTATTTCATAAGCCTATGGAGTAGTTAGGCATACTGGGCCATAAGTTAGGCATATTAAGGACCCAATAAGGAAAGGAAGCTAGGCCAATTAGTAGCCTAATGAGCTTATACGAATTTCCATTTAATTATCACATTATTTTAATTAATTTATTTATCTTTTAAGTTAGAGTAGGAATAGAAGACCAAGTCCTCCTTGGATTAAGACTTCCATATCCTTGAAGGACTAGGATTAGAAACTAGTATAAATAAAAGCTTATGTAAACCTTTTTCAAGGCCTTTCAATTATCATTCAATACACAGAACCAATTTCAGTTTTATTTATGCTTATGCATCTTATGTATTTAGTTAGGAAGTGAGGATTTGCTTTCTTCTAATTGCATTAGGAATTAGGGTTAACTTATCAATTTAATTGTGGCATTTTCTCTTCTTCCATTAAGCCTTATCATTTGCGTTTCCATACTTGCTAGTTTGGGGGTTAAATAGGGCGGGGGTTTATTCTACCATTGGAGCTATATCTTAGATACGTGTGGGTTTATGGCATACTTGTCATTGGGTTCCGCATCATATATCTTATAAGATTAATAATAATCATTCTTTATGTAAATCATAACATAATTTCATTTTAAAAATGAATCGTTCATTGTATGCATTCATATCATCCTTTGCTTTCACTTTGCCTTTACTATTCAACATAACATAGAATGTTATGGAAACATGAATATAAATACTATAAATAATCATCTATGACTTCTTGTGTGTAAGATACTATATATAAGCCATCATGTCTTTGTAAACATCAATATATGTACACTTATAATGCACCTGTAACAACATTATCTTTCATTTTATTGTAATTGAGGAATGATGCATGATTGTGTATATGTAATCATACTATACATTCTCCCTCTAATTTTCCTATAACAATTCCTTTCATTTATGTATGATTGTGCACAATCTCGTATTGGGTTCTATATGTACTGGTACTCATCTCCCATAAGAGGGCAATGTAATTGTATGGTTTAGTGAACCCATATTTCTTTCCATATAAGAATATTACTGTATGATTCTATTAAGGGAATCTATCATCTTTATGACTCGATACGCTTTCATAACATATAGCTCTATATCATTTCTCTCTTTTCCCACTTTATATCTTCTATATGACATATCATGAATATGAATATGTATTAAATGATTCAAGATGTGATACGTATGCATTATGCTTAATGCCATGATGAATATGGAAATTAACAAAGTATAATATCAATCTTCCACCAAAAATCATTATTCATAATCCACATCAATTGATATCTCATAAATAAAGAAAATAGATATCATATAACATCATTGTACGTGTGATAATTCACCTGCCGATATCATTTAATATATTAGAATATCATAACATATAACTTGAATAATCTGGCATTCATTTTAAATATAACAATTACTATTCAAAAGCATGACATATGTATTATCACGGAATAATATCCTTTATGCCATAAATTTTCAATAATGCATAAAGAGAATATTCGTAATTCATTTCCTATGTAGGCTCGTCATAAGATATTCTAAATATGGTAAATAAATAAATAAATATAGTGAACTTAAGTACACCTTTCCACTATTAATTGAGTTATCGATTATGGAAATCTTAGATAGTACAAAATTGTTTAGATGATTAGTAGTCACTGTTACTGTTCCTCCATTGAGTTTGTGACAAATTTCATTATTTACTTAATTAGTAAAGCTATTTACATTTTGCACAAAATTTCTCACCATAAGCAATTCATAGATATCCATTTCATGTAGTTATACTTCAATTTCTAGTCATGATAGTCATATTTGCATAATTTCATATTGTAGCATCACATTCATCATAAGTAGTAATTCTATATGCTTTTAAGCCAATTAAGCATCTTGAATAAATTACTATTCATCATGAATATTTAAAGATTGTTCAATGATATTTGAACAAGTCATAAGTAATTACCCTTATGTATCTCATTACACACCCATGCATTCAAGTATAGATGCATATACAAGTCATATATGTAATTCGGTCATCCTTAATGTCCTAGTCATTTTTGCATTCATTAAGTATACTTAAATACCATTGAACTCTATTTGATAACATGATAAACCATTAACCTTATTCATGCCTTAACACCTCCACATATTGAAGTACAAGCACACATTTAAGTCATATATATAGGCATTCTAGCATGTAGGTCATATATCTTGATCAATTCAACATGTAAGGAACATTAATCAATCATGACTCAAACATAAGACACTAAGGTCAATTTATATCTCTAAGTGTATATACATGTGTATAACAATGAATAATGAGGTTTAGATATGAATAGCTTTAAGTTTGGAAGCTTGGAATATGCATTCATTAAGTTGCCAAATATACAAGGCATGTAACTATTCATTTGGTAAGGTGCCCTATTCATTTAGTATGTTATACTATTTATTTGGTCATTTTCTTTCATGAAATCTTCATATTTTACTTCCCATTTTCATTCCTCTTATAGTTCTTATGGATTAATATATAAACCATGATAAGTACTCATAAATAAATCATCATCTCATGCACATTTGGAAGTACAATTTCATATAGACAAGTTACCAAATATAAGCATCTAGAGTATGCAAAAATTTATTGATCAAACTTGATAATTTATGTTTACCATTTTATACGTTCGTGTCTTTGATGGAGCTTTTATATAGCTTAATTACCTTGAACATAAGCAAGCCTTATACCATTAGAAACTAGATTTAATAAGATTTAATTTGAGCTATTGATTGCAACTTTTGGAATTCATTTAGGCCGCATACTGAAGTTTCCTACCTAATTTTTGATCAAATGTGCTAGAGCTAGCTATGATTATGTTTGCATTGAAGATTTGATGATTTTATTTATATGATGAGAAATGTTACATATACACCAATCACAAGAGTTTGAAGTATCTAGTACATAGAAAGCGTTGAGATTAAGGTAGAGATGATGGATTGAGTTGATTAAAGATTATGACTATGTTATTAATTATCATCTAAGAAAAGCCAATTTAGTAGCTGATGTGTTGAGCATGAAGACATTTGCAGGGTTACAATAGTCATCATTGATGCTTGTTCATGAAATTCAATAGTTGAATGCTATTTTTACTATACAATTGGGTTGCATCATAGCTAATTTATAGCTATAGGCAAAATTGGTGTTGGTTGATCAAATTAAAGAATGTACAGTGAATGATGAAGAATGCAAAAAGCAATTACAGAAGGTACAGAATGTTAATACTACTTTATTTACCTTAACTAATGAAGGTGTGTTGAAGCATGGTTCTCGATTGTATATCCCTGCCAATGAAATCTTAAAGAAGCAAATTTTAGTGGAAGTCATAATTAAAAATATGCATATCATCCCGAGAGTATAAAGATGTATAAAGATTTGAAGCAACATTACTGGTAGGTCAAAATGAAGCATGATATAGCAGAATACATGACTAGATGTTTGGTATGTCAATGGGTAAAAGTAAAACATCAACTACCTATAGGTTTGCTTAATCCTTGACCTAAACCAGAATGGAAATGGGATCGAGTTATGGATTTTGTTATGGGTTCACCTAAGACCAAAGCTAAGCATGATGTCAGATGGGTTATTGTAGATAAATTGATAAAGATAACACATTTCATACTTGTACGTATAGATTACAGCTTAGAAAAGTTGACAGAGTTGTATATTGATAAGATTGTAAGATTGCATGGAGTTCCATCATCGATTATACCAAATAGAGATCCCTGCTTCACATCATGATTCTGGGTGAGTTTTCAAAAGGAATTGGGTACTAAGGTACATTTCAATACTACTTTTGATCCACAGACTAATGGCCAATCAAAAAGAATAATACAGATTCTAGAGGACATATTACAGGCTTGCATATTAGAATGGGAAGGTAGTCAGGATAGATACTTGCCATTAATTGAATTTTCTTAGAACAATAGCTATCAGTCCAGTATACAGATGGCCCCTTATGAAGCTTTATATAGAAGAAAGTGTAGAACTCCTTTGCATTGGGATGAAGTCAGAGAACAAAGATTGGTTGGACATGAATTGGTAAAATTGATTAAGAGTTTATTAAAAGCAGCATCTGACAAGCAAAAATCTTATATGGATTCAAGGAGAAGAGATATTGAGTATAAAGTTAGACATAAAGTATTTTTTAAGGTTTCACCATGGAAAAGAATTATGAGATTCGGACAAAAGGGTAAATTGAGTCCTTGTTTCATTCAACCATATGAGATTTTGGAAAGAGTGGAATCGTTGGCTTATAGGTTAGCTTTACCTATTGAGTTAGATAGAATTCATAATGTATTTCACATATTGATGTTAAGGAGGTAGAGATCAGATCCATCTCATGTAATACCAATTGAACCTATCAAGATGCAACCTAAATTGTCATATAATGAAGAACCAATGAAGATATTGGCTAAAGAGGTCAAACAGTTGAGAAACAAATGAATTCCCCTAGTAAAAGTGTTATGGAATCATCATACGGGACATGATGCTACTTGGGAGTGAGAGTCAATTATACAAGAGAGAGTTGTTACATCTGCATTCATAACATCTTCATGGGTATGCATAATATGCATGAATTAAGAAGTATGAACTAATGATACATGAAATGCATGAATGAGTTATGATTGGTGAATACTTTGATATGCCTTATATGCTAATGAATATGTTAGAAATGAAATTAATTCCATGTGACATGGAAATAAAAGAGAAAAGTAATGGAAAGAGGTGAAGAAATGATTAAAGTCATGAAAATGAAGTATTCATGCCTTAAAAAGTGTATTTGAAATGAATGTGAAAAGTGCCTTAAATGATGCCCAAGAACAGGATTTGTAAGTGGAATATGATGTTTTGATATATTAGATATGCACTTTAATAAGAATGCATAAGTTAAAATGGGTAAATAAAAGTACTAGCAAAGTTAGAATTGAAAATAAGTTAAGGTGTATTCAGAGGTATAAATGTAATTTCACTAAAATAGAAGGGTATTTTTGAAAACTAGAATTATGCATGCATGATAGTTGATGTGTG
Source organism: Dalechampia spathulata (assembly GCA_948192965.1). Classification (NCBI taxonomy): domain Eukaryota; kingdom Viridiplantae; phylum Streptophyta; class Magnoliopsida; order Malpighiales; family Euphorbiaceae; genus Dalechampia; species Dalechampia spathulata. The sequence goes on from CANYBF010840878.1 coordinate 12,908, forward strand.
TTATGTATGTCATAAAGTATATGACATAGAAATAAAAAGAAAATATCATTAAAATAAAAAAGGGGATAATTTAAGAAAGGAACCAATTAGAAGGTGACACTTGTCACATTCCTATTGAACCCTTCCTTGACCCTTAATTAAAATTAATTAAATAAACAAAATATGGAATTAAAGGAGGAAGAAGTCAATTTTGGTGTCCATAATCTTCCATCTTTCCATTCCTTCATTTTCTTCTTCTCTTCTCCATTTTTGACTTAAAGATTAACATTTTCCAAGGTAAAATTTTATACATAATTTGACTTTCATGCTATTTTCTAGGATTTCATTACATATAAGGACCAATTGCAATTTTCCATGATTTTACATTACTTTTTATTCATACACCTCTACTAAGCCATATAGTTTCCATGTGTTCCCACTTTACCATTCCTTTAGACAATAAACAATTAAGTGTAATTATTAACCTATAATAAATATTTATCATTCTAAAACATTATTCATACAATAATATTTCAATTTTGTTTTCATCATTATTTTATAAATTTAAAAGTGTTTAGTCCAACGTAATTTCATTAGTTAAGTTTGAATCATTAAAATAGATGCACTTACACCAAGACACATGCCACCTATAATAATTCACACTTATGGCTAGTAACTAAATGTATCCCTTCTTAATTTTGTCATTTTAAGGAATATGTTTCACTATGTTTAAATTTGATACATTTTATCTCATTCATGCAAACATCCTCCTGAGTTCATATCATTGCACATCATTGGCTTTATTAAATATTAAGTCCTTTACTAGCTAACCAACAACTTCATAAATAAGATAGTCATGCATTTACTACTATACATACAACAATTTGCCTTTCCTATGCAAATATTAGCTAAGTAATTGTAACCAAAATAAATAGACATTCATGCTTATTCTTATTAATGCTTTAATTCAATTACTCATATTATTTTAACAAGCTTCAAGATTCAACTAACTTATCCTATATTCAACCTTAAAAAGTTCTTAAATCTTAAATATCCATTCATTAAATTAATCATAATCTAGCATATATATGTTTGCAGGTATTTATTTTAAAGTTTATTACTGTTAAACTATATCTAAGATAATTATTATATTACCCTGCTTGATTCATCTCAATCTCTTAATGAACTAACCTTCCTTCTCTTCCTTTCTTCCAAACACATAAGGTTTCGATATATAATTAATCATTTACTTCCTATTTCATGTTCACTTTCTTGTTAACTCCTTTTTAATTTATATTTGTATGTGTATATTCCAATTTTATTTATATTATTAAGTAATTAGACACCAATTTTAATCATAATTATGTATGCATAAGATAATTATCTTGTATAATTTCTCTTAATACCTTTAGCCATTTAGAATTTTATTAACAAGGCATTGATTCCTTTATCAATTAATATGATTCATAACACACACAATATACATATACATCTGCATGCATTCAATTCATGAATTTCATAACTTATAAATTTTTGTATTTATCTCTCCTTAACTACTCATCTAACAATCCATGATATGAAGAATTTACTTATTTATTCTATAATAATCATGCTAAGTTTCTAAGATTCATATTTATCTTACCTTTAAATTTATATCTTTAATTCGATCTTCTTCTTCTAACTTAAGAAATTTTGGTTATTGAAGCTCATTGCCCCGTTTCTTCCCTATAATCTCCTTTATTTATAAACTCTTTAACTATTAATTCAATTAGTATGGATGCTTCATTCATCTCATCTTCTTCCTTTCTTAACAAGTAGAATATAATTGAATGATTCTCCTTTTTTTCTCTTCTTTTCTTTTATTAATTATTTAATTAGATTAAATGTCTTAAATGGGTTATAACAAGATTTCAATAGTTTAAAGAGGAAGTCAACCCACCACCTTAAGGTAATCCTTATTGAAATCCTAATAGATAATATGAATTATAATGGTTCAATGATTCTCTTTGCCTATATTCACTTACCTAACCAATCACATAAGTTTTCATTATTGAATTCTTTGATTACAAACCTGGATTCTTCAATTTAAGAATCTAACCCAAGTATTTTTAAGGATTACACTCCAACCTCTATGAAAAGAATCAATCTCATGACTAGCTCTCAAGTTACAATAATTTTCCCAATTAACAAAGTCTCATCGATACCCAATAAAATACAAATCAAGAATAAAATAATAAGCTTGAATAGTTATGAAAATGAGAGATTATCAATTAATGAGCAAGAAGAGTAGTTACTTACATGTTAAAGTCAAACCCTAATAATAAATACCCTTAACTTGGCATAAGTGTACATTTCTCTTACAATTAAAGCAATTTAAGTTATTACAAACTCATTTAAGTGATTATAGAAGAAATAACAATCAAATAAATGTATATGACCATGAGTGAGCCTAAATAATAAATTAAATGAGATTACCTTCTATTACATGCTCTTATCTCAATAATGCATGGTACAAGGATACTAAATATAGTACAACTATAAAATGGTATACTACCCATATTTAAACTAAAACATTTATAAAAATGATCAAAAACAACATATAATCAAATATCATTGAAATATAAAATGAGTGATGTGATTTATGAACATTAAAACATTCTTTAAGGTTCATATAACCTAACACTTATATCTTGAAGAGGTGAGTTTTTTCCTCTTATGCACACTTGCACTTTATTTTGTTCTTATTTCATAAGGCATAAATATGAAATCATGTTTATCCATTTTAAATTAATTAATAATTGACTTATTATAAATAAACTTTAATTTAACATTCAATAATAAAAGCATTTTAACTCTTTAACTCTTTCTTTTAATCGATAAAACTAAGCATATATTCCTTTAATATTAATTCATGCATTATGTTAGTTGTCCTCCATGCATACATGCATTATTTATATAATTATTTTTTTAAGTGATTATTTTAGTTGTCCTCCATTGGTTTCATCAAATATTTAATCATAAACTTGGAACAAGGCTTAATGTGTGCATAAAATAAATGAATCTAATAGCATGTACTATAGTGGATATGACACTTATAGAAATCCATGTTCCTTTACAAGTGAAAAATCAAGTTTATACATATAATTAATGCATTCCATTAATCCACACAACCACTTTATCATTTATATTATTTGGTTAAATGCCTTTGAACACAATTATTTCATTCATAATGCACACAAATAATAATCTAAAAAAATATGAAAATTCTCATACAATATAAAGTCATTATACCCACGTACACATTACAATATCTAGCTCATCTACATGGTTATTCCTCTCTACTATATGACTAAAAAAATCATGCATCTTCACATATTTCCATTTGGTAATTTATCCTTTCATAAACACATATTAGCATGTGAGTTTAATTAATTAATTCTTTTTATTAACTTATTTCTAACATTTCCATAAAATTTGGTGCATCATATTTATCATAATAATTATGTGCTAACTCTTTAGTCCATACCAAATATTTATTTTCATATATACTTTAATAAACTTAATATTTAGTCATTTAAAATAAATTGATTATTACATAAGTTTATGTAAAAGCTTACTTCAAGGAATTCCTTATTTTAACTATATCTTACTTGGTCATAACTCCCATTCTTCTTCATTATAGTTTTCTTCATCTATGATTCTTAAAACTATTAACTAGTTAATGTAAATTTATATCCTCTTCTTGATAATTGATAAAGAAGTTATATGTAATTACCTTCCTCTATTGCCCCCTTCTTAATTCATGAATATTCCATTTTCTCTTTTAAAAGCTAACTAAAGATTTAACATCATCATTATACACCTAATAATAATCATTAATCATGTGATGACAAGCTCTTTCCTATTTATCAAGAGTCAACCATGCATAATGATTCAAAGAAAGCTTGAATCCAATGTGGACCATCCTATTTCCATAAAGATCCCATCTTCTAAATGTTTCCCCACCATTAATAGCTTAAGAAGGTAGTTATTAGTTAAGAAAATAGAAAACTCACCACTACTTGACTTAATCCAAAAGAACTTACTTGTCCTTAATTTCTACATAAGAAGAAGAATATAGGTAATTTTTTATAGACTATTTGTAAGGGACAAAACAATAAAAAAATCAACTCTACCACTTTTTATCCATTTTAAATCCATAATATCTCATGATCCAATCAAGATGCAATAAAGGAGAAATTTACACAACCTAATTCAAAAGAGGCCTACACTTATCCACCCCAACATACTTCTAGAATTTGATTAAAAATCCATCCTTAATGGTCCATTAAATTCCCTTAATAAGGTTACCTTATTGCTTTCACATCTTCTTTTAAAGAGGTAAGCCATCCCCAAGGTAGTTAATTAACCCTTAAAGAGAAATATTGTCTTTGTATTTAGACTTTATAAGTTTGACCAAAAGTTGATAAGGCTTAGTCAACATATGCCAATTCGACTTCACCATAACAAGCATTGTTCATATCATAAAATATCTCATACCAATACCATTAAGAGTTTTTAGCATACAAATAGTATTCTATTTAATAAGACTAATTTTTATATGATTATCATCTAAGTGCTAAACAAAATTCTTATACAACTTCTCCATCTATGAGGCATGAATGTTTGTAATATATAAAGAAATCAAAGAAATAATAATCTTTGTTAATATCATTTCACTTGCAACTGCCAAACTTAAAGAACATCAATTAAGGAGCTTATGTTGCATTCATTCAAGATTATGATCATAAGTACACTTAGTTGCATGTTGATGTAATAAGGGGAATATAAATGTATTATGATAAAAATTCCATTACAAATTATTAATGGCCATAATACCCTTTTTACTCAATATACCCTACATAGAGTGAATAAGTTTTTGAGTAACAATGATATTATTTGTATTATGGTACATTGAGATAAAGTTATAACATAACATTAGTGATCAATTTCATTACTATATTATAAAGATCAATATGATGAAATTATATTATGACTTTTAGTCTCTCCACTCTAGGAATGAGGCAGATCATGTCATGGTTTAAACCTTTAGGAATACCATCCTCATTAAATACTAATAATCAAACAAATCACATATTGAACTTCATCCCACTTCCTTTACGAGAAAGTCATCTACAAACCATTAATCTAGGAAACTTAAATGGCTTCATGTTAAAAAGAATTAGTTGAATCTCGGACATGAAATTTGATACTAGCAACCTACTTAAGTTTAAAAGATGAGAAAAATCACCTAAATAAGGGAAATAGATAAGGAGAAACTGTAACAAAGGAACGCAAACTCTTATAAAACTCACATGTAAGTAGTTTAAGATTTATGAGGCCACTTATCATTACCATATGAGAATCATGCAAGCATGAAAAATCTTTGCATTATACATCTTTAGGAAAGCCATCCTATGATATTAAATTTTGTTACTATTACCATGATTAATCTAATATGCATGAGTCTTTTGAAAACATAATAACTCATAATATGTTGAAAGGACCTTAACATCCTTTCTTAACTCAATTTCTAATTGCTGAAATTAGACATAAAGCCCTCTAGATGGTATCTAATCTTGTTATTAATAAATTCTTCTAATAAGTAAGATTAATGAAATGGATATTATGCCACTCTGTTATTTAAAGAATGAAATGCCTAATAAGAGCATAATATTCATGACTATGATGTTAAGATCAAGGAATATGCTTATCAAAATTAGAATGAAAAAGCCAATATGTAATAAAGATGAACCTATGCTAAAAATGAATGAGGGAGTGAGAGAAATGGATTGATAAAGAAAAATAATTTGAAATAATTTTAAGAAGATTCAAACTTAAAGCATGTGAGTACTTCTAAAACCACATGCTATTACAAAGAGGTTTTATTAAGACATTGATGAAGGTTACCTTAAGCTTAAGTGAATTAAGAACCTTAAGCAACTAAGTAATAAAGAATTTCATTGAAAATAAGCAAAAGAGCCATCAACATGTACCAAAGAGTATAAAACATCATCAAAGTCAACAATAAGAACCTAAGGTAAGTGAATAAAACTCTTGGAGTGATTAAGCTCTTACTAAAGAAATTTATAATAGTTGGTAACCATGCTAACACAAATAGTTATAAAAAGAGAGGATTTACCCTCAACATCTTTAAGAAAACATATATATATAAGGTTCAAGGAAAATTTTAAGCTTTAAGGTAGAAAAATTCAAAAAACACAAACATCAATTGAACTTACCGATTTGGGAGCCTATAACATAAAGTTCAAAGAGAACATTAAACTAAGCTTATGTTAAAATAACATCCACCTAAAAGATATGAATGATAGTTTCAGGTAATAAGACCTTAATAATTTCAAATGAAAAAGAGATAAATCTATATGAAATAAGAAATAAAAAAGGCCACAAACAATGATTAATCCACAAGAGCATTATTTTCTATACAAGTATTATATATATAATCCCAAGCAATATTTAATCCATCAATTGTTAGCATTTATTAAGGAAATATAAGGTTAAACAACATTAAGTCCTCATTAACACGTGAAGTGAACTATATATGTCACATCCATACACATAGTATATTGCATTACTTATATGCGTGATGAATGTTAATTAAGTGTGTGTATGATTTAGATTAAATATGAAAACTAAATGACATACTAATTGATATGAGTTCTAACATTGGTGTGATAATAACTGACAGAAGTATTGAATAGCAAATATGATAATCATAAGCGGGTATAATGTTGAGATTTAGTAATAACATGGATATTTGTATATGTACGGATATTATTATTATTATTATTATTATTATTATTATTGTTGTTGTTGTTGTTGTTGTTGTTGTTGTTTTTTTTTTATAAAGATATACATGTTATGATAGGGATGCGATAATAACTAGCAAGAATTATTAAAATAATGAATGATGTAATTATAGATGGAGTTCTGATAATTGCATACGAGGTTGATATTGGTTACTATTTTTAATACGTGATATATATTTATGGATTCCTAAGGAATATTTAATATATATATATATATATATATATACATATATATACGTGTAACTATATGAGATAAAGTATGTGTACATGATTTTAGGTGATAATTAAAATGAATACGTGTACATATATATAAATAAGGTTAAGATAATATTTAGGTATGTTAAATCAGGTTTATGTACATTAATGTATTGTATATATATGAGTATTAATATTAAATTTAATTATAATATTATATTAATGATTATTAATGTTTATATTAATTAAGGTATCGAGCATATATTAATGTTTATTTAATTATAATTATTTTATAATATAATATAATATTTTATTATAAATTATATAAATTTATTTATTATATTTTTATATTTTTATATTTTGTTATGTTTTAATTATATTATATATATATTTTTAAATAGTTAGTGCTTGTATATGGGTGAGTGTTGCCTAATTTACTGGAATTCATTCCATCATGTTTTAAGTTAGCCATTTCTTAATTCATTGGCATTTTTCCTATCTTTCATCTCTTCCATCGAAACCCTCACCACCCTCCCTTCTCCATTCTTGTTCATCAAACCACCTGCTTCTCTCCTACATTTCTTGTAAGATGCCAGCTCATTACGGGATGCATGCATGTATGATGATGTCATAATCTAGGCTAGAAGGACTGATTAAGCAAGCGTGAACTCATTTGAAGATTGGCATGAAGGTAGGAAGGTCTTCATCGATTCTGCCTTCTTCTTGTCCTTACAATCTTTTGATTCTTTCTTTTCCTTTTTGATGAGTTGTTACTTGATCTGTTGTAATAATAGAGTAATAAGTCATAAAGTAGTTTGTCTTTATGCTTTAAAGTCAGGAGTCATCCGTCCATAATGGAGGACGATGGTCAAAAGTAGATTCCTTATGTTTCCCACTTGTTTAAAAGTTATTTGGTTGTATTAGGCTATGAGTCAGCCGTCCATAGTGGATGGATAAGTCCCTTTGCCATGTTTTCCATTAAACTTAGTGAAATGATTGGTTTAAACA
>CANYBF010841061.1:0-37327 GCA_948192965.1 Dalechampia spathulata
AATAACATTTTATAGTGCATTCACTTCAAATATTCATTATTTTACAAAATTAAGAAGGCATATTGCTTATGATAAACCATTCATTTTCCATATTACATTTTTTAAAGACTTAATAAATAAAACACTACTTCAATACCATAATTAATAGAATTTGATTAGTTATTAATTTTATTATATTAAAACCCTAAAAGAATAATAATCTATTCAGGAATTTAATATAAAAACTTGAATCGTTAAAAAAGATTTAAAATTAGTTTTATATTTAATATATTTTTATGCTGAAATCCGAGTAGGGTTATCGAAAATGGGTTTATATAAGCAAGATAAAGAAAGAAAGAGCAACACTTCTTTATAAGATCAAATCTACATAATGATAGAGAGTAAAGTACAGTTTTGATGAGGACCCTTGGGCTTGAAAGTTACTACCAAACAAGCACTCACACCTTCATAAACTTGCATATGGACCGGTTCTTGTAATAATATGATAATAGTACCAGAAAAAAGATATTTTAAAAACAAACCCTAACAGAGATTTAATCTATACTATATCCCAAATTACAGACATACTTGATAAGCTCTTCCAACTCTTCCATGCTGATACAACCATCGCCATCGGCATCGGCATGATGAAGAGCACGCTTCACTCTCCAGCCAGGAAAACGAGAACCCAGATGTTTGAAGGTTTGCTTGATCTCTTCTTTGCTTAGCTTTCCATCTCCATTGACATCGTTCTCTTTGAAGATTGCTTTTAGCTGCCCTTCTGTTAGACAGAATCCTCTCACAACCTTCGGCACCGAAAGTGGCATTTCGGCTAATGCTCTTCTGATGCTTGTTTGATATATATGTGTGTTGATGATATGAGTTTTGATCAACTTGGGGCTCGAGTGCTGGATTTATATATGATGTTTCCTACCTGTAGCTTTCATGGACGACTAATTATATATATTATCATTAATAATCATTATTCCTTCACATGGTGGTTTATCATTAGACAATGGTAAACCATACTCTGTCCTTTCCTAATCTCAATTATGTACCAATTAATTAAATTAATTACCATCACTTTACTCCATTCCTTTCCCATTTACAACCGATTCCATTAATTACTAAATACAAAAATAATTCGAATAATTTTATTTTTTAAATTCTAAATTAATGAAATTGAATAATTATTAAAATTTATTGATATCAATATAATTTTAATTATTATTTTTATTAATAACAATAAAGATCATCTTCCCGTCGTTTAATAGAGTTACAAATAAAAAAGTAAGATGATGTTATTATTAAAAAAAATAATAGCTAAATTAAAAATAATTTATTAAAATTGTTTAAAGTTAATTAAAAAATGATTTATTAAACTAGTAAGTTTCAATTCCCTTTTTGGCCTTCCCCTTCCCAAATAGAGGGTACATCTCTTTTAAGCAAAACATCAAACTGGTACGGGGCACAAATCACCCAACCAGAAATAGAGGTAATAACAAAGTTCTTGCAAATCCAATGCGGCAACCATATTAGCTTCCCTGACTACAAAGCTAAACTCATGCCCAACAATACCTCTAGCAAAATAGAGAATATCTTCGATCACTGTATTGATAGCTCAAAAAACCACCTTCTTGATGATATTTGTAACATGAAATAACTACAAAGAAGTCAGATTCGAAAATCACATTCCAAATAGAAAGTTGGTTTGCCCATTTGACTGCATTTGAAAACCACAAATGGTTCCCTGTCTCATATATTCCTTAGCTTTTGTATATATCTCGTTATTCTGGCTGGATCCATGGCTTATCTTTTTGCTTATCCTGAGTGATATTTTGCTTCCCTTTTTAATCTTTTAGATTGGAAAAATAACGATTTCCCATCTTTATTATTATCTCATTTAAACTTCATTTTTTTATTTTTACATAATTATCTATAAAACTAATTTGAGTCCCTCAAAGGAATCTAATCATACAAATCAAACCTTTATCTTTAATAATTAAATTAAATCGAATTAATTTTAAAATTTTTGAATCAAATTAAATTAAATATTAGTTTTATTTAGTTTTATTCATTTTTTTATATTAATTTGTTTTATCATTTTGATTTCTGAACTGAAATATTTAATTTTTATTAAACTGTTAGAACAAATATTTTAAAATTTAAAAATAGAATCGAATCCAATTAAATTCGATTCTGTTTTCAATTCAAAGTCCAATATGCAATCCCCTAGACCCCATATTGAACTTGATCAACGGCTACAATTCAAAGTCAGAAAATTCTAATCATGATTAACTATGTATTTAAATTAATGATTTTTTAATTATCATGATTGAAAGCGAATATTAATATAATGCAAATCAATAAAATGAGCTGATATAATGCGGAAACAACTTTTAACAATATATTAAAATTGTTAAAATAAATTATAATAATAATATTAACTGTAATTTAATACAATTTTTTTTTGAGTTAAGTAGAAATCTTAATCACATGAAATTAAATTTGGTATTGTTTCATTTTATAATAATAAGTGTAATTGTATTCAATATGGTCGAAGTTCTTCATTACCCTTGTTCTCAGCTTCTTGTAATTCTATTCGATTTCGACAGGGGCAGGCAGCTGGTGCTTGGATTTTACAAACACTGGAGTTGGACTAAACTCTGACAGAATTTAGCCTTCCGATTTTTATTACAAGATGGAAATTAGGACAGAAGGAGAAACAAGAAAGGGGAAGTAATACAGGCAAATCTATAGATACAATGGCCTTTTTCCATGCATGGAACCCAGAAGAGAACATGGCTGGCCGAACCTGAAACCTCTCGCTTTTCACCATATATACACGCCTAACATGTACAGGTTTATTGATTTGTAAGCGGCTGCTTCACTTCGCCTTGTAATCACATTTATTCAAAATATACCAAACAAGTTGAGAAAACTCCTCCTCGCTAACGTACCCATCTTTGTTTTCATCTGCATAATGAACTGCTCGACGAACCCTCCACCATGAAAATCGGGAACCAAGATTGTTGAATAGCTTCTCAAGTTCTTGCCTGCTAAGGCGGCCGTCTTTGTCGGTGTCAAAGCTCTTAAACATGGAAAGTAATTGAGCTTCCGCGTATGGAACCCCGAACCCACCTTTGGGTTTTGTCGTTGTCGTTATTGTCGTCCTAGGACAGTTTTTGCTTATTCCTCTATGTGAGATGAGTTCCATGCTGCTTTTTCGGGTTGTCGATTTGAGAAGATGGCAAGAAGAAGAGTGGTGTTTCTACTGTGGCTTAAGGTTTTTATAGACCATCCGCAGCACCAGGTCGGACCCTCACCGGTCAGCAACAGAGGGCTAGAGAAATGCTTCCTTGGCAGTTTCCTTAAAAACTTGTGTTTGTAATGATAGATATAAATTAAAATACAAGTAACTATAGTGCATGAAACTTGGAATGGAGTGACTACCATTCGATAATGGAGCGGACAAAGAATAAAGGATAGGGAATCAAACTTGTGTATTATAAAACTAACATGGGTCGGGCATTTTGGAATCTTATCATAAAAGGCAATGCCCGGATTTCACTTGATCAACACCTACCCTATTCAAAAAAGCAGAAATTCTACCATAGCTAATCACCTTCAATCAGATAATTTAATTATGGTCTTATTTTTGTTATGTCATATAGTTAAATTGATTTATTATGTAGTTTAATTTATCATGACCGAAGGATGAATTGAAAAGAAAAGGAAGCTTATTATTATGCGGACGAGGAAGTGAAACATATACAAAGGTGCATAGCTTACTTACACACACACACACACCAAAGGAGAAGGCCTTCTGCCATGCATGCAAGCACATGGCAAGCCCATCCTGAACCTCCCGACTTCATATTTACAATATACTTGATCCATATTTGATCCATATTTTTATATATGAATCAAATTAATTATGTCAATTCATATATAAGAATATTGACATAATTTAAGCACGTATTTTCTATATACATATATACACATCTAAAAATTAATCCTAGTTGAACTTATAATGACATTTATTCGTAATATATGAAACAAGTTGAGAAAACTCTTGCTTGCTAATGTACCCATCTCCGTTTTCATCTGCATAATGAAGTGCTAGATGAACTCTCCACCATGGAAATCGAGAACCAAGCTTGCTGAATAGGTTCTCAAGCTCCTGCCTGCTAAGCCGGTTGTCTTTGTCGGTGTCAAATCTCTCGAACATGGAAAGCAACTTATCTGCCGAGCAAGGAACAGCGAACCCGCCTCTGGGGGCATTTTTTGGTACTGTCGCTATAGTGCACTCTTTGCTTATTCCTCTATGGGTTATGAATGCCATGCTTCTTTGGGGTAATTTGAGAATATGAGAATTTGTTGCACCGTGGCTTAAGAGAATGAAGGCTTTTATAGACCATCCTTCCATCTAGTCTGCACAAACTTGGAACCTCACCTGACAGCAACACATGGCTAGAGAAATTCTTACTTCCCTACCTGTGGAATTACACACTAATGCTTCTTTCAGTTAAATATTAATAATTAATTATAAAATTTGATTCCTAAAATATTTTTAATGATAGAAAATATATATATATATATATATATATATATATATATATCTTAATTTTATAATATATTTAATTTATATAAATATTTACGAAATATAACTATAACTTAATTTACTTACGATGTATTAAAATAACAGTTTTTATGGTATGTTGGTGGGTTAATTTGAGGAAGATGCACCAGATCTGTTATATACAAGTGGCAAATGAAGTCTTGGAAAGGATTTTGGAGGGTTTGTGTATCTTCTTGGAAATAAAATATGAGCAACAAAGTGTATATTATAAATTATATTATCATGCTTCACCAGTTTGCCATCATCTATCTAATAAAAAAGGACCCATCTCAAGCATAAAGTGTTACATTCTATAACTGACAACTTGGGAATTGTTTATTATTGTTTCGGAAAAAAATAGTTAAAAAAAATTTTATTAAATCATATATAAATATTAATATTATTTTTTATGTTCTTTGCATTTTTTGTATAAAGATATTAGCATTATGGAATAATGACTTTAGAAGAAAAAAATCTAAAAAATCATCATCTGTAAAAAAAACATGTGTAAATAATTTTTAGAGAAAATATTGTAAACACAAAATAGGCATTCCACAAATATTTATTAATTATATAATTAAAATATAAAATAAAAATTATATAAGCAATATTTATAATTTAATTTTGTAATTCTATAAACATATAACAATATTTATTAATTTTATTATTAATATAAAATTACAGTAATTATTGATAATTTTTTTATTTTAAAATGAAAAAATAAAATAATTTATTTTATAATTTATATTTATTAGATCTCTTTAAAGTTTGATTAGATTCATTTGAACCATTGAACTTAAACTCATTTAATTATCAATGAATTGAGCTTTACACTTATACTAATAACAAAATAAAAATTTTAATTATTATCATATCAAAGTTATTTGATTTTTGATAAATAGTTTAATAATAAAATTTTATTTTTTTACTAAAACAACTAATTTTATGATTAATAAATTAATTATAATTAGAAATGAATATTTGAAATTGGTAATGTTAATTTTATGTTTTTATTTTTAAAATAATTGTAAAAAAATTAAAAAGAACTAAAATAAAATAATGATGGTAATTTTGTAATTTTTTTTATATAACTAATCTTTATAAATAAAATAATTTTTCATTTTAAATTTTTATTATTTTTATAATTGATGGAAGGTGTAATGGGAAAATGAAAATGCCTGAAATCAATTTCAATTTTCATATAGTTATACACAGGATGTTTATTTCAGTTTATATCCTTAATAGATATAATCTCTTATTTTTTTTATATCATTTTTAATTCAATTATCTTTTGAGTGTAATTGGTGTCTGAATCCAATCTGCCATCTCCAGCCAACCTTTCTGTGATGAATTTTTGATCGGATCATACATACTTAAATATTATGGAATCACATCAACAGAAAATTGCAATAGATGAAACAATAATAATAAGTGGGATGTTATTTTATACTAATACCATTCCACCGTAGAATGTTGAGATCAACCCCCCTTTCCGAAAGAATTGCAAAGTGCAGAGAACAGGATACTAGCAAGTTGATTAAAGCAAAAGCCACAATGATAGTAATCATCAAAAGCCACATAAGCAAGAACATAGATATTAGTTCGCAAATGAGTTAAATCTAGACTTACATGGTTGTCACATAAATCTTATGATCTTAGGAAGTAGTTGTTAATAATGGATGAATTATTTGTATAAAGCATATATGCTTTTCAAAAGCATTAGAAAATGATCTATTCTGGTTATCAGCATATGGCTTTTGCATGGTATCATGCCACACCATATCCTCCAAAACTACCTCACCATCTTATTCTATCAACTACATCTATACAAAATCAAAAACCATATTACAAATTAGTATTATGTTATAATTTAAAAAATATATAAAAGATATGTTATTTTAAATTAACAAATTATAATTTAAAATTATGATATCAAATACTCAAAATATACATATTAAATACCTAATTTATATCTTTTTAATATCTATTAAATATATGTTATGCATATTATACCTTTTTTTAATAAATTTTTAAAAAATCTGAAAATAATTTTGTAATTCTGTGTTTTTGCAAAAAAAAAAAAAGAAATACATTTCTATATTTTTATAATTTTTTAAAATTTTTTCTATAATTTAGTAAAAAGTTCATTAAAAATAATAAATTTTAAATGATATTTAGATTTTATGAAAATAACCATTTTTTTGTAAAAAAAAAATAATTTTTATATTAAATTATAATAAACTCGACAATGAATATAAAAGTAAATTTATAAATATTTTAGCTTGAATAATTATTTTATCAATTAAGGAAGCATTTTGCATTCCCAAATGATGGATTCTTTTGGATTCCTTTCTTTCCCAGCAATACTCATTCAGTAAGAACAATAAAGCAGTCTTAACGCAGGTTAGACTAAAAAGCTAAAGGAAACCGACCCTAAATAAAATAAAATAAAATAAAACAGAATCTTTCCTGGTGATTTATATGCATGATATGTATTCTCTTACAATGATTTTTATTCTTAGTACCAAAAGGTGATGCCTCCATCCTATTGGCTCTCACACCTCGACCCAACAGGATTGTGAATGAGGTAAATCATGATACCTAACCTGACAGGATCCTATTGGCTCTCACACCTCGACCCGACAGGATTGTGAAGGAGGTAAATCATGGCACCTAACCTGACAGGATTATGAAGGAGGTAAATCATGGTACCTAATAGTCTATTAGGTGGGAAATCCGTAGTCTTGGTGCCTCCAAGAAACTCATCCATAGGGTGTAACTCCCACACTACCAATTCTACTACCCAAGTATCAAATGAGTGTGTGGGTAAAATGATTTCTAACTGAGTTTTTCCTTTGTCCAACCCTTGCTCGAAATTTTTAAAAATATTTTACATCATTTTAATTCATTATGTAGAGTTCATTTTATTTTTATAATTAAAATAAAAATATTATATATAAATCTAATTGGATCTAACAGTCCGAAGAACCATCATGATTCCTCTCTTCTTGAACAAGATTTGATTTTTTTATAGTAAAAATATTTACCGGTTCTAAAAGAATATCAATTTAATAAAAGTTATTAGAAAATTTAAATTAATCATTTCTAAGAATTAGATATTAATGAATGGAAAAATATGGAAAGATTAAATTAGAAATAATTAAATTTATTAAAATTAAAATTAAAAGTTTATTTTAAAATAAATAACTATCGATGATTAGAAGGAATGTTAAAAGTATCCAAACTTTAGCTTGCAAATAAATTAATCCATTTCAGCAGTTAAAAGCAAATTCTATAAACACACTCGGTGGAACAATTTTAATAACAAATAAATGATTATTGTAGACCCAATATTTTAATAATAATCATTTTGGAGTTGTGTTTCTTTCTAAAATTATTTAATAACTTAATTTATATATTAATTTTTTTTAATTTTAATTAATATTTTATAAATAATTACTTTTACTAGTTTTTAAATTTTAGATTTTAATGCTTCAAATATATTTTTTGATTATTTTAGATTTAATAATCTATCAAAATACTAAATTTATTAAATATTTTAAATTTAAAATATTATATAAATTATCATCCACCACCGAGAATTAATATATCATGGATAAGTATTATGAAAATAACTATAAATTATTAAATTAATTTATTATTATTATTATTATTTATTTAATTACACAGCAAGGCAACTTCTTACGTGGGAAACGTATCTACTACATTAATACTTGGGTTTCTCCTCTCATAAGATAGCCGCGGCTTGCAAGCCCTAGCCAGACATGTCAACTAGTTGTGCCATGCAAACTCTAAGCAACGACATAATGATGCCTAGATGCGTATCTGACGAGCTCTTCTAACTCCTTTTCATTGATATATCCATCTCGGTTTCCGTCAGCGTGGCTCAGGGCACGGTGGGCTCGCCACTTGGGAAACTGAGAACCCAAGTGTTGGAAAGCATTGACGAGCTCTTGCTTGCTCAGAAGGCCATCTCCGTCGCTGTCAAATCGCTTGAGCATGCCTCTCAGTTGAGATTCAGTGAGTGGCAGATGGCAGCATTTACAGTTCAAGTGCAGGAAAGGACCCATCAAGGAAATCTCAAATATCTCTACTTGTTCTGATTTGGGTGGTCTGTCGAGGGATGGATTGTTTCGTATATATAGATATGGCAATTGTTCTTTATCATTTCCCATATATTTCAGGATTCCAATATATCTGATTAGTAGTTTTTTTTCAATAGTTGGAGAATCGTGTATACTTTCTGCTGTTGAGTTATGATTCCTTATTTGAATAAAGAATTTTAAATTTTTCAAATTTTCTAATATATCATAACATTAATCAAACTTTAAATAAATCTAATAAATATAAATTATAAAATAAATTATTTATTTTTATTTAAAAAAATAAAATAATTATTAATAAAAATATTATATTATGAATATTAATGATTTTTACATTAGGAAAAATTATTTTATAGATTTAAATTATTATAAATTTATAAATTATATACTTAATATTAAATTTTTTTATAAATTAATAAATTAACTTATAAATTTTTTATTAAATTAACTTAAAATTTTAAATAAATTAAATATTATTTAATTTAAACTCAATTAAGAAAAACTTAAATCAAATTTCATCAAATCCACGTCAAAATTACCAGTAGATATTTATTTTCCAACTTTTGCAAGTGGTCAACAAAACTCTCCATCACGATTCTTGAAAAAACACGTGGATAGCCAAAATGGAACATGATGTACACAAGCTGATGTATTAATTAAATTTATTTAAATAATTAATATAAAATAACTGCGGAAAGTGTTATACTTACGAAAAGCAAGCAGAACACGTGGAGACATGCTGATGGAGAAATATAAAATATTAAGTTCCAAAAAAAAAGGAACAAAATATAGCATTGATTTAAAGTAGATGTTTTTTTATGTATTTTTTTTTTAGAAAAAGAAAATGTGCATTTTCACTTGCAATAACTTTAAATGAAACTATATTAACTAGAAAAGGGAGATACATGTAAGTGGTGTAATGGTTTGGAGGCGGCCTCTTCATTTAATTAATTGTCGTTAATACTAGTGGAGGTGGAACCATCGATTAACCTTCTTCTTTATTCTTTACTTTTTTTCAACATTTATCATCATTATATTTTATAAATAAAAATATAACCATATAAATCAAACATACTTTAAAAGTATACAAATGAAAGAAAGAGAAATACCAAAAATTTAACTAACATAGAATTTAAATTTAAATGCTGTTTATAAGAAAGTCAATCTTGAGTATTATCCTAAAAGCTAGTCATGAGATAAGCTTCGATCGAATCTGTCTCTTATATGAGTTTTGTAAGATTATTCCCTTTGTCTATACATGGAGTATGAGGATCTGATCCATGTATTATAAAAGAGTGACTAATTAGTCTTGAATACTATCCTAAAAGCTAGTCACGGGATATGCCTCGATCAAGTCTGTCTCTTATGTGGGTTGTGTAAGATTATTCCATTTGTCTACACACAAAGTTTGAGGATCGGATACATGTATCGATTCTTTCTATTGAATAAAAGAAGTAATTATGTTTTGATTTATCCCTTATATCTTTTGAAACACTTTCTCTCTTTATTATTTACTTAACTAACCTGAATAATGTTTAAAAAATCATCTAAAATGTTGCACAATGGTGAACCAGAAGTTTTCCTAATCATAATAAATTAAATTTAGATGAAGTTTACTTAAAGTAGACTTACGTCACATGAATTACACGTTAGTATTAATTATTTGATTTATTATTTATGTAAATTTGTATAATATTTTTTGAGTCTAATAAAATATTATTATTATATATACTATTAAAAATTTCATTGTAACACATAATTTTAGTTTTGATAAAATTATATTATAACACGTTATTTTATTATTATATATATCATTTAAAATTATATTATAAAAAATAATTTAACTTTCATAAAATTATATTATTATACATATCACTTTTATAATAGAAACTTTATCTTTTTATAATTTTATTATTATATGTATTATTTAAAATTTTATTTTAAAAGTATGTTCCATTAATCTATTTCACTTAGACTTTTATAATATGAGTTTGAAAAGACTAAATCATATATTAATAATTTGATATATTTTTATAATTTTAATAAATACCTCATTTTTAAAAGAATCATAGATAATATTTTTTATATAATTTTATTATGTTATAAACTAAAACTATTACTATTAGATAATTAAAATAAAATAAATTTTTTTTAATACATTTAGAAAATTTTTATAGAATTCTATTTTCTTCAAACTAATCATTTATATATTGATTTTTTATATAAAATTATGATAATTAAAATTAATTTTAACAAATGAAACTAAAAATAATTTATATTTATATTTGATTTTAAATATAATTTTATATAAAAATTAGTTGTTATAATTAAAATTACTATTATTAGATAATTTAATTTTAATAAATTTAGAAGAAATGGTAAAACCATCATTTCACTTATTCTTATTTTCTCTTATAATATTAGTATTAGTTAAAAATTTAAGAGATATATATTTTATTAATCTAATTTGTTTGACTTTTATAATGTAAATTTATAAAAGTTAAATCATATATTAATAATACAAGATATTTATAATTTTAATAAAGACTTTACATTTTTTTAAAAATCATAAATAATATTTTTATATAATTTTATTATAAAAATTAGTTGTTATAAATTAAAACTATTACTATTAAATTATTAAAATTAAAATTTAATTTTAATAAATTTAAATTTTTAATAAATTTTTATTTTCTTAAAATTAATTATTTATGTATTGGGTTTTCATATAAAATTTAATAATTAAAATTAATTTTAAAGAATTAGATTATTAAATAATAAAAATAATTTGTAATTCTATTTAAATTTTGAATAAAATTCTAAAATTAGTTGTTATAGATTAAAATTATTATTATTAGATAATTAAAATAAAATAAATTTTAATTTTAATAAATTTAAAATAAATAATAAAATCATCATTTTACTTACTTATTTTCTTTATTATAATATTAATTAAAAATTTAAAAGAAATACATTTTTATAATATAAATTTTAAAAAGTTAAATTACAAATTAACAAGATAAGATATTTTGTAATTTTAATAAATATCTTATATAATAAGAAAATCAAATAAAAAGTTTAATCCACATTTTGTAATAATAAATAAATAAAACTTTCATCTCATAATTATTATTAATTATTAATATATATAAAAATTTAATAAAAATTAAGAAAAAATTAAGCATATATTACTTTTAAATAACCTAAAATTAATTTTTTATCATTTTTAAGTTTAATTTTAGAAATTATCAACTTTCATCAAACAAAATTCAATAATTTCAAATATATCCTCAATCCTTTTATTGTTCTTTTTCATGGTATCGTGAGTGGGTATCATGGTATTCTTTTATGTTGTTATTCTTCTTTTTATTTTATGTTCTTTCTTTTCTACCTCTTCGTCACTATTTTATTTTTCTTGTTATTCTTCTTTTTTTTTTTATATATGTTTTATTCTTTCTACTTTTGTTTTAGTTTTTATTCTTTTACCATCTTCTTTCTTCCTTTTGTTTTCTTCTTCTTTATTTGATTTATTTCATGATAAATATTTAAAAATAAATATATTATGTCATACTAATATATCATATATATTATATATATATATATATATATATATATATATATATTAGTTATTAATGAATATAATCATATATAATAGTAAATATGTTTATACTATATATTATATTTTTATTATATAAAATATTGTATAATGTATATTTATTTATCAATATATATTAGTAAATAAACATATCAATATGTACTAGTAAATAAATATATATGTATAAACTAGTAAATAAATATATATGTATATATTTATTTATTAGTATAGATGCTGATATAATATAATATATATTTATTTTCAAATATTTACTATACAATAAAACTAAATAAAAATAATAAATCTATAAAAAAATAAAAAATACAATTAAATGATATATAAAAAAGGATAAAAAAAGAAAAAAATGATGATAAAAATTCTTTAAAGAAGAAAAAAAGAAGAAGCTTGAAAAGGTAAAAGAAAGAAAAAAAGAAAGAAAGAAAGAAGAAGAGAAGGAAGAAGAAGATGCAAAGAAAAAACTAGTAAAAGAGAAGAAAATAAATAAATAAATAAATAAATAAAATTTAAAATATGAAAGAGTAAATTAGTAATAGTATAATTTTAATGATAAAAATTTAAATATAAAATTAAATTAAGCAAGTGATATCTTATAATTTCCCGAAAATTAATATCTATGAATTCATAATTTGCGGTTACCGTCCAAGCCCGGCCCAGTATGTATTTTAATATGCTCGTGCCTTGGCTAGTTTTTCGATTTTTTCCTTTTTCTTCTTTTTCTCCGAATGGAACCATCTAAACCCTCAAACCCATTCTTATCTCTCTCAACATTCATCCATCAGCAATGTCTACGGCTTGGCACCGAGATTTCAACTCGGCTCGGAGACACTTCTCGCACTCTATCTAACAATCTCCAGCCGGCTTTAAGTAGTAGGAGATTCCATCCAGCGCCGTTTTTTGCTTCTATTGCACAACAGCAGCGGTCGAACCAAGCTCCAAATGTTGCGACTCTGAGCTCAGAGCATGTAGCGAGAACACTTACCGGAACCTCTGTTTACACAATTAGTAATTCGAATAATGAGTTCGTGCTAATCTCTGATCCTGATGGAGCTAAGTCAATTAGCTTGCTCTGCTTTCGCCAAGAAGATGCTGAAGCTTTTCTTGCTC
The DNA here is from genome assembly GCA_948192965.1 of Dalechampia spathulata. Classification (NCBI taxonomy): domain Eukaryota; kingdom Viridiplantae; phylum Streptophyta; class Magnoliopsida; order Malpighiales; family Euphorbiaceae; genus Dalechampia; species Dalechampia spathulata. The sequence continues at coordinate 13,445 of CANYBF010841061.1, forward strand.
AAGTTAGTAACAGTTAGAGTAAAATTTTTTTGGTTTTTTTTCCAATTGTACTTATATTATGGGAAATTGATGGAAGGTTCGGTTGCGGAGACGAGAATTGCGGAGTCAGGCCAAGATTGTGCCTATTACTCTTGATCAGGTAACTTTCTAGCTAAAAGTCTTATCGCTATCGTGTAAGGGATAATTGCATTTTTAGTTTTGATTTGGTCGCTAATAAATTGTGTATTATTCTTCTTTTTGTGAATTTTCGCGGGTTGGCTTTACAATTTCTTAATTATGCAGTCATTTCATCTTCTTGCTTGCTAATAATTATAAAATTATTTCATTTGCGAATGTATTTTGCTTGTGTGTTTGGTAGGTGTACATGTTGAAGGTCGAGGGAATTGCATTTCGGTTTTTACCTGATCCTGTTCAGATTAAGAATGCCCTTGAGGTCAGTTCTTGTGCACTACCTAAAGACGGATTGAAATATATGTATTATATTTAGTTCCTATCATTTTGATTGTGGGAGGAGGAAGACCCTTTTGATAAAAACCTTTGCAGCTCTTCTAGGACGTATAAAACGATATTGTTTAATTGAAGAAATGCATTTTTGTTGCATTATTTTTACGAGTTGGAGTAATTTAAATTACATTTTTGTGTTATCAGCTGAAATCTTCTGACACTAAGGTTGGGTTCGACGGAGTTCCTGTCTTTCAGGTATACATTGTAATGTATTGCATAATGTATTATTCATGAAAGCATAATCATGTCTACAAGAAGGACGCTCATATTGCTGTTTGACTTGGTTGCTTATCTTGCCTAAATTTCCATGTTTGAAGCATTGTTGCATTGACTCCCTTCTGTAATGCTAGTTTGCTTCTATGAATTCAAACACCCTTTTCAAAGCTATTTTTGGAGACATCAAATTCATATTGGATCCTTGGAGATCCTGCTTTCCCTTTTTTGGTTATAAGTAGAAGGCTGTCATTTCAGGAATCAGATTTCAAGTACCAAAGGCATCTACACTACATGCATATCATCTATTGGATGTATTACAAAGGCATCTACACTACATGCATACCATCTATTGGATGTATTATGTATCTTGTGGCGCTGTGTGATTATAATCTTGGGATAGCTTTAATATGGTGTCATGAACTCTTTGTCTGCAGTCAGACCTTCTAGTTGTGAAGAAGAAAAACAAGCGTTATTCTCCAGTTTTTTTCCAAAAGGTGTGTTCAGCCTGTTGATAACGCCATTGAATTTTACTCAGCACACATCATTTCTAAGATTTAATGATGATTGCATCGCTTACAGGCTATCTGCTTCTTGCTACGCAGGAAGATTTAGAAAAAGAACTGTCAAAGGTTGCAAGGGCAACAAGAGGAATTGGTCTTTCCCAACATATTATGGTATCAAACATGGTTTGAAAGAACCAAATTCATGCCCAAAATTAGCAAGTCGCTAGCTGTCAGATACTTCATTTCTTTTTTGTTTGTCTTGTTCTTATGCAACACCCTGTTATGAGGTATGACTGGTAGAAGTGAGTTTCAACATGCATTTCAGAAAATAATGGGAAAAGAAGTAGAAATCAAATATTGTAAAGTGCTAAATGTATTACTGAATTGGTGGGCCATTTTTAAGTTGAAGTTTTTGATCTTATTGACCTGAAGTTTTAAGTATAATTCGTATGTCTGGCTTTCTAATAGGTGTCTGGGCTTCCACACTGAAATTTGCAATGCACTAAACATATTTAGCTTTCTAATAGGTGACCCAGCTCTAACCGTTAGTGTGTTGTCTTTTAGCATGTTTGAAGAGAGTGATTTCCTTACTTGAGAAATCTTTTTCTGATGTGAAGCTCATCAAGTTGAAAAGCCATATTTTCTCCAAATTTGTTTATTTCAATATCAATATTTGAGTTCACAAATATGCCATCTCCTGATTCACTTTATGTAAACAGGTAGGAAGTTTAGAGGACGTGCTGAGAAAAATGGAGGTAATGAATCTGACAAGTGGATCAATTCTATAAATAGATGAGAAGATTTGGAAGTTAAATTCGTTCTCTTTGGTTTGATATAGATGAGTGAGAAGAACTCAGGCTGGGAGGATCTGATTTTTATTCCACCTGGTAAAAGCCACTCGCAGCACATCCAGGAGGTGGGAAAGGTATGACTTGTTCCGTGTGTTACTCCAGGAGACCATATGAGAAGGATCAAAAAGCAGCAAATGTATCCCATGCTTTTGGATTCATTATGAAGAAGGTTTGACATTTTAACTGAACTCCCTCTTTTCATCTTATGTTGATCTGAATACACTAGCATATAAGGTATTACATGGTTAAATTTTCTTTCAGGATGTGGTCTGGAGTAGCCCATGAGATTTAAATAAGTGATACAATGTCCATTTGGACGAGGAATAAAAAAAAGAGAAGATTGGACCAACACCCGATTCAGTTTAAGGGATCGTTGAGTTGCAAACGTTAAATGGTCAACTTATAGGAACTTGGTACATTGTTTTCACTGTAGCTTTGATGCGTTGAACTTATATAATAGACCTAATGGTTTGGGCAATTTAAGAAATCACATATTTTGTCCATTGTTACAGATGTATCCTACATGCTAATGTTGTGCGTTGAGGAAGTTTTGTTAGTATAATCTGCTTAGGCTTAATGCCTCCTATTGCTACTCTGTATGCTAAATTTTTAACGTAGGAGAATGTTTTAGGTGGCCCGAGGGATATTTCTTTAGGTCATTATTGAATGGGTTGTTTATGGCGGTAGTGGAATCACTTACCGTCATTGTTTGCATTCAGCATTCCCTTCGCCGCCAGTAGCGTCGCCTGTACCGTCCAGTGCTGTCCTTTTTGTTTCAGCTTTCTGTACTTATTTATTTTTGGGCTAAAGCGGACAACAGAATTGCATATGGCGTGGCAGAAAGGAAGATGATGGGTCTCGATTGTCCGTTTATCCGGTCTCTAATTGTCGTTTCGTTTGATCAAACGTGACTTCGATTTATGTATTATATTTGAGTTAATTCATCCATTAATTTTGGCTTTTTGTGAAAGTAAACAAGTAATCATGAGATTATCCTTCCAGTACACAGATTAACTGGTAGCAGACTGAAGACGGTGAAGAGTTGAACATTAAGCAGCCAAGGCTTACGTTTTTTAGGAATAACTAAACACAGAATTCGTAGTTTCGAAATACAACCATTGGACATTTTATTCTGTAAGTTGTAACGTCAGAAATTAATATGTGCGTAGATCCCGTTCCCAATTCAGTGGAACATTCTAAGGCCATTCCATGCTGTGCGTGATTCTGGACTAACAGGCCCCTCTTCGACAACAGAAACGTGGACATAACTTTAAAGTGGGTTTCTTATTAAAGTGAAAGAATAACTGAGAATCACCTCTTTTTGTGTTATGTGGGTTGCAGCAGACCAAAGCACTGTATATTAAACCAAAGTTGCACAACCATAATGATCTTCCTACATATGCGAGCAAGAAAGTTACTTTCTTTTTGACCAAAAATGGCCCGGAAGTTTAAGATTCTTAAGAAAAGGTCAAAAGGAGGCTTTCACTTCTGTAATTACAATCTCTCTTGTTTCCAAAACCTTCTCTTCCATGTTGTCATTCAAATTTAATCATGCCAATTCCCGAACAGGGAACCCAGCATGTCGGCTTGACGATGATGTCATCCATATCAGGACCCGGTTTCAACGGCGGTGTTCTGGAAGTGTACTTGTATCGTTACAATATGGGTGTCTTTTTGCCTTCTGAAGTTGGCTTTATCCACTCGCCCGATTATTGTATGATGCACACAGTGAGTGGGTCTGGGTTGGCGGCTGAGTTAACATATATTTTGTTATTTTCGTTTTAGCCACAGACATTAGCTTTGATCACTGTTGAGCAAAAACAAAGATACAATCCAACCCAATAGACATAACCATCCAAAAAAGAAAACAACACTAAAAAGAAATAGTATTATTGAAAGCTATATAAGGATCTCTGTTTTAGGTAAAAAGCCAAAGAAAACACCCGAAAGTCAAGGAAAAGATTAACCTTTCCAACACAGAACATGTTATTGGTGGCCAATATAAAAAAGAAAAAGAAATAATTTCATAATTTATTTTCCTAAATGATGATTGTTAAGTAACCCAGTTCAATAATTGTTTCGATTTCCCTTCTAATTTTTTCTGATTAAAATTTCCCATGGTAATACGTATTTTCTTTCCCTGTTTTTCTCCTCCTAATTTTAGCTGTCTTAATATTCTATTTTTCTCAACTTTCTCCTCCTCCTTTTCCCCTTCGTTCAGTAATTTAACAGAGATCCTTTTCGTTTCTTGATAATAATAACGACTGTTTCCCTTTCATTTCTCCTTATCTCCTTCTGTCTGGATAATTCTGGTATGTTTTCTTTTCGTTCTGTTCTGTTCTGTTTTTTTTTTAATGTTCTGATTAAAATTTAATTGATATTAATATACTCGGCTTATGATTTTATCTCAATTATCATAAGTTTGATCCTTAAAAAGCTAAGTTAGCTTTCTAAATTGTCACCCTTTTCTGCATGTTCGAAAACTACAGAACCTTTATCCTAGGATTTTGATATTCTCCACGTTGACTTTTGTTAGTGAGTTTCACGTTTGGTTCTATAATGTCGAAGTTTCAAATTTTGTCAGGTTATCTCTGATTTCATACAAGTCCTATGTACATTTAATTTTGTGGGGATCATTTCTGTTGTCTTTGTGTTCATTTGATTCTCTCACCAACTTCCTTCTAACCATTAGAATGTGGTATTTGTAGAATTTTTGAACTTAATTTCGTTTAAATTTGGATCGTTATCTGTACATTGATTAGCAGCTGACTAAACATCCAAAAACAAAACCTGATCAGCTTGGACATTCTTGATTCCGCATTCAAAAAACTGATATGTTTCATGATTATTTTTATTTTTTATTATTATTCTCAAGGCGTTGAAAGGAAAACTCCACAGAATGATTGAAGATGTTGTAGTTTTTTTCTTTTATTGATTAATTACGGAGACACCCTGGTGAGATTCCTTGCTTCAATTTTTTTTTTTTTGCAGATGGCGGATGCAAAAGTTGCTGAAGTAAAACCTCCTCCAGATTCATCATCGTCATATTCGCAGATAAGCAATCAATCAGATGGGGTAGACTTAATAAGTGCGGTTATTAATGGGGAAGTAGAATCCACAAGTAAGTTGCCAACAATGGAGAATTCTGATTCTGCAACTATTGAAGATGTCTTTCATAACCCTGTTTTAGGCCAAGGTCAATCTCTTCCTGCAGAAAATTCAGCCCATAATCGGCTTCTTCCTGCTAACAGAACCGTGCCAACTTCAATGGTTGATTTAATTGATGTAGACAGTCGAGAAAAACCGGATAATCACTTAAAAGCTGAAGCAAGAGAAGATCGCTGTAATGGAGAAACTCGAACAAATGTCGGAACCGCTGGTGTTTCCTCCAATGGACAAAGTTCCTCAGACGTGTTGCAGTCTCAGGATACTTATTCTATTGACAGGCCCCGTGTTCGAATTGATGATATTATACCTGTTGGAAGTTCAGACTCTGGTGAGTTTGATCTGCCAAAACTGAAAGTCAGAATGCAACCAGAGGAACCTGTTTCAGCCTCACCACAGAGACCACATGCCAAGGTTTCTAGCCCTGATTCAGGAACGCCATTGTCTTTTGATTTGTTGAAAGATTCTAAGCAGGATGATATGAGCACTGGTCTTATTGACACAGCAGCACCTTTTGAATCTGTTAAAGAAGCTGTTTCCAAGTTTGGAGGCATTGTTGATTGGAAAGCTCACAAAATCCAAACTGTTGAGGTACATTTGCAACTGTTTTGTTAATATCACCCTTGTGTTGAAATTTATGGAACCTATGATTCGTTTGTGTAGTTCTAAAATGTTTGCTCGTTCTGCAGAGACGGAAGCTTGTGGAAAAAGAGCTGCAGAAGGTACAGGAAGAAATGCCTGAATATAGGAGACTGTCAGAGCAGGCTGAAGAAGAAAAAACAGAAATTCTGAAGGAGCTGGACAGCACCAAAAGACTTATTGAAGAGTTAAAACTCAATCTGGAGAAAGCTCAGACAGAGGAGCATCAGGCAAGACAAGATTCGGAACTTGCAATGCTAAGGGTTGAAGAGCTGAAACAGGGTATTGCTGATGAGGCTAGTGTTGCAGCAAAGCAACAGCTTGAGGTTGCTAAAGCCAGACATACAGCAGCAGTCTCAGGCCTGAAATCTGTTAATGGGGAGCTGGAAACACTGAGAAAGGAATATGTTTCGTTGGTTGCTGATAAAGATGAAGCTGTGAAGAAAGCTGAAGAGGCCATTAATGCATCCAAGGAAGTCGAGAAGACCGTGGAGGTACTGACTATTGAGTTGATTGCAACAAAAGACTCTTTGGAATCTGCACATGCTGCCCATTTGGAGGCAGAGGAACAAAGAATCGGAGCGGCCTTGGCCAGGGATCAAGATTGTCTCTATTGGGAAAAGGAACTAAAACAGGCAGAAGAGGAGCTCCAAAGACTCAACCAACAAATTCTCGCCGCGAAGGATCTCAAATTGAAACTAGAAACAGCCTCAGGTTTACTGTTTGATCTCAAAGGTGAATTAGCATCTTACATGGAATCAAAACTGAAGGAGGACAATACTCAAGGAGACACAAATGCTGAGCAACAGAAACTGGAGAAAAGAAATCATAACGACATACAATTAGCTGTGGCTTCAGCAAAGAGGGAACTTGAAGAAGTGAAGCTTAACATCCAGAAAGCAACAGATGAAGTGAATTGCTTGAAAGTGGCTGCCAAGTCTCTTCAGTCCGATCTTGAAAAGGAAAAGGCATCTCTTGCCACAATAAGGCAGAGAGAAGGAATGGCATCTATAGCAGTTGCTTCTCTTGAGGCTGAGCTGGAAAAAACTGCGTCAGAAATAGCTCTGGTCCAGGAGAAAGAGAAGGAAACGAAGGAAAAGATGGTGGAATTACCCAAGAAACTACAACAGGCAGCTGAAGCAGCTGATGAGGCGAAGCAGCTGGTTCAAACAGCCCGCGAAGAGCTCCGCAAGGCGAAGGAAGAAGCTGAACAAGCGAAGGCGGCAGCCAGTACGATGGAGAGCAGATTACTTGCAGCTCAAAAAGAGATAGAGGCTTCGAAGGCTTCTGAAAAATTGGCCTTGGCAGCTATTAAAGCATTGCAAGAGAGTGAATCAGCTCAAAGCAACAAGGACAAAGAATCATCTCCTGGTATAACACTCTCCTTGGAAGAGTACTATGAGCTGAGCAAACGTGCTCATGACGCAGAGGAGAAGGCCAACGCCAGGGTGGCAAATGCTATATCTGAAATTAAGTTAGCCAAGGAGGCCGAGATGAGAACTGCTCAGAAGTTGGAGGAGGTGAATCGGGAGGTGGCTGCACGAAAGGAAGCGCTAAAAACTGCCATGCATAAGGCTGAGAAGGCCAAGGAAGGGAAGTTGGGCGTGGAACAGGAGTTGAGGAGGTGGAGGGCTGAACATGAACAAAGACGAAAGGCTGGTGAACCTGATCACGGAGCTAGCATCCAGGATCAGAATGAATCTAAAAACTTCCAACAGGTGTCGGATGCATCAGCACCAAAGCTGGCAAGTTCAAAAGCATGCGATTCTGAAACATGCAATGAAACTGAAGCATCCTCGGATTCAGAGCTTCGCAAGAAGAAAAAGAAATCATTTTTTCCGCGGTTTTTAATGTTCTTAGCAAGGAAGAGAACACATTCATCAAGGCATGGGTAACAATTCCGTGAACCCAGAAGACAAGGCATGTAATTAGTTTTTGGTACTTGGCATTTGCCCTCAAATTGACCACCAAAGGTGGACATAAAGAAACAAGGTTTTTACTCGAATGTAAATGTTGGTGAAAGTTCCTTGTATGATAAACTTGCTTCTGTTATACTTTTCTTCATAGATAGAGATCGCTGATTAGCTTCAGCAGGCAGATGGTTTCATTTTCCAAGTCATTGGTTGCTTAAGGGCATACAAGTTTTACCTATAATTTTCCGAATTTTTAAACATTATAAGCATGTTGGTCGGCTATAATGAATGAGTTTTTATGTTTTATTTAATTGTTTCCTTTCCAGTTTGCTCTGTTACAATGATATTATAAAACCATTGCAATCGATACGAGTATGGCGCCGACCTTAGCTCAGTTGGTAGAGCGGAGGACTGTAGTGTGTGTTGTAATCCTTAGGCCGCTGGTTCGAATCCGGCAGGTCGGATTTTTTCTACCGGCTTTTCTTTTTCCTGAGCTTTTTTTTTTTCAACCTATATAAATGGTGTATGGAAACCACGAGAAGCTCAACTCGTTGCTGGACTCCAAAAAAGGAATGGAATTCTGAACTTGTACTATAAAACACAGAGAGTAATGATTACCTTCACATTTTGACCGTTTTAAAATTAATGTTGACAGAAAAACTTCCATTTCAAGATTAAGAAGAGTTGGACAAGGTCTGAATGATGGTTTTATGCCATGGATTGGAGAGGTGCTCCACAAGGTTATCAATTGGACCAGCATGAGTCACGGCAGCTTGCACAAAAATTCCCAGCATTGCTACCATTGCGAGTCTTCCTGCATCAAAGAAACGCTTTCCCTTCTGAACAAATTTCAAAACAAATAGCTTTAATAAGAATTCAACAGACGAAAACTGATCTGTGATAAACTCGCCGTTTTTTATCTCTTTAAGCTTCCAGTCATGGGCATTTTTTATGTCTTTGGCTAGGCCAAGTGGGTTTAGCAGCGGACCACCAGGATAGCTGTCACATTTACATGGTTCAGAATAGCTAATTGTTAATCCACTGTCAGATTTAGAGTCCATGCTTCAATGTCAGTCGTAAAAGTTTACCCAGGTTCCAAGCCTTCCAATGCATCTTCCATGCCGAAGAACGATCCCTCTTTGCTCTGAGATCCAGGGCTAACAAAATCCATATACCTTCTTGTCTCTGCATACCTGCACCAAGCAAACAAAAATCACAAGGGCCAGAAATCCTTGGCCGATAACTGCAAATTTCACAGAAATGATTAGAATCATATACTGTTTTTACCCCATCCAGAGTAGTTGTACTACGATTAAAGTTCTGGTACTTGCAAATTCATACTTTACTGCTCCAGCTTCGTACCAAACTGGCAAGTCGCGGAGTCCCGTCACTCGTAGTAACTGCAACCAGCGGAGTTAACTGTCATTAATGAGAATAAACAGTCCAGAGGTAAAATGTTGAGGTGATTAGATGCAAAACGGAGCAAAAAGATGATGGGAAACTAAATCCAGGTTATGTTTGGCGGCGAAACTATGGATGGAAAGAATGGCGGTGGAAATTCCTCACATCTGTGAAAAGAATTCCAGCAACTCCAAGCATGGCAAAGCGAGCATGAACCAGTTCTGCCTGCACATACCACTTCAAGCTTTCTGGATCTTCTCCAAGTCCAAGTGGGTCAAACCCGTAGTCTCCAGCCAAACTAAAATCAGAGAAAGAAGACAACGTTAAGCTACAGTAAATACCAATAAACAGATTATAGCCATTTCATTATAGAAAGAAGGCTCACGTTCCATCAAGATATGGAGGTGGGTTAAGTCCCGGAAGCCATGTCGGTCGTTGCTGGGCACGAACCACCTTTCGTGCATTGTATCGACTGTTTCCCGAAATAGAAGACCCAAAAACATCCACCAAACCTGAGGAGAACTTATTTATGTGCTTAGAAGTGAACGACAGAGAAGATGAAGAAGAACATGGCTGAAAAACCAAGGCTCTAACTGCTGCGACTGCCATTTTTCTTTCCTTCTATTTTTCAATCTATCAACGACTACTAACTGTAAGGTCTTTACAGAAACCACGTATGCATCTAACTTCCAAAGCAGGCAACTTATCTCTGCATTTCATACATCAGAAAACAAGATAACATGGCCCCACAACATCCCAATTGGCTTTCAGGCAAGTCCACACGTGTCCGAAAGCCAATAAATTAGAAACCATTAGTAAGAACGGACTATGCAGTACGTATTCGGAAGACAATGGGTGGCAGTTAAAAAAAAGGTTCAGCGGTTGATGCGTCGTAATCCGGTGAATATGGAACGTAAACAATGAAATGTTCAGAGAAATGGTGAAGGAATAAATCGTGGACAGAACGTTTCCAGAAGGATTTGAGCAAATATATGCCTTGTCCCTTGTATAAAGCCTCTGATTCACTTCAGAATCCAAGTTTATGACCACTGCCGTGACTGTCAATTCAAGAAAACCCTGGTGGATTTCCGTTACAAGGCTATTTCAGCAGCTTCAGAAATGTCATCCAGAATTGAAATGCCATGGAACAGTCGGCCTCAGCTTCAGCAATGTCATGCTTGAATTGAAACGAAAAGGGCCAGAATTCTGGCGTTGTTGGGCCATCAGAATCTGAGGCCGATTAACTTAACCCAACTTCAGTTGGTCCATTTGGATATCAATAGCCTCTCAGAACAGAAAAGAGAGGAGAAAATTAGGATTGGATAGAAAATGGACGGGCAAAAGGAACTGGATATGGAGTTATCGTGTCATGTTCTCATTCGAAGTTTGCAAGCTTGCTCAGGATATGGCAAAAGCGCCAACATCTCATCCTCAATTTCCACAGGTATTTTTCAACTTCAAACACTACAGTTTTCGTCAAATTCCTGTTTATCATTTCATTTCGTTGCTAATACTATATGTTTTGTGCTTTCCTTATTTCTAATTGAAGTCAGAAGCTGATTTCAGATGCTAATTCTTCCTTTTCTTTTGGCTTGCTAAATGCTCATATGCTATACTATGAACTGCATGCTAAATCTCCAAGACATTAACCAGTAGATTTTTCATGCGGCTAGTGATATCTGTTGTCTTCGTTTGTTTTCTCTGCCTGAAGAATTTGAACAAGACACTGCATTTACTCTTTGAGTTTCTTGGATTTGTCTGTAAAAGGAATATCATTCGTATGGTCTTTCCAGTTGATAATAGTTCTTACATTTTCTGGTTCTCTTTGCTTGTAATGATGATGAATATTCCATCGGAAAATATCGCCCAGTTGTTGGTGCAATGAAATGAAAGAGTAAATGCCTTGATTGTTTTCTTCCTCACTTCATATACAGAGATTGTGCTATTTTTGTCGGAAAGGTCGCTTTATATTGTTATGCAAAAGCAGAATATTCTATATTCCGATGCCTCTTTCGGGTATGGAAGGAATCCAGATGGAAAACTTGGGTCTAGAAGAATTCCGCATGTAATTCCAAGAAGGTGTCCTTATGCAAAATCATGTCTTATAAGAGCCAAAACTGTAGCCATCACTAAAACTGCAAGCTTGGACTTACTAAAACGCAATGACACTTTCTTCTCGCAACCTGCAAGAATCAGAATAGGCGTGGCTGATGGAAATCCAGGTGAATTATCTGATGAAGACGACGAGGATCTTTGTCCTGTGGATTGCGTAAAAGAGTTTAAAACTGACAAGGAATTCTTCAGAATTCTTGAAAAGGCCAAAGAGACAGACTCTTTAGTGGTGGTAGATTTCTATCGTCCATCTTGTGGAAGTTGCAAGTATATAGAGCAAGGGTTTGCGAAATTATGCAGGGGAGCTGGTGATGACGAGGCTCCGGTCATTTTTTTAAAGCATAATGTGGGTGTTTCCATAAGCTTTTGTTCTGCCTAGATTTGCCTTCATCAGTTCACATGTTGATCAAATTCTTGATGCTGTCTATTTGCAGGTAATTGATGAATACGATGAGCAATCTGAGGTCGCCGAACGGCTTAGAATCAAGGTACTTGTTGGTACCATCATTTCTGTTAATGCCATGGTCTTCTTTTTGGGACTTGATACACTTCAGGTTTTAATTTGTGGACTTGCTACGATTATTAACTTAGATTAATGTGATCTGATACAGACAGTGCCTCTATTCCACTTCTACAAGGGCGGAGTTCTGTTGGAAGCATTTCCTACCAGAGATAAAGAGAGGATAACATCAGCAATCCTAAAGTATTCTTCCTCAGCATCTCAATCTTCATGAACAATTCAAACTTTGCTTCTATCAAGTCAATAATGTAAAAGTTGGATTGAAACTAAATACTGTCAACTAGTAGAGCATATTTTGTTCGTAATAAAGCCAGGGTGAACCCGGAAACATTGATCGTCCTGTGAAGTTCATATATCTTCACGCTTCTCTACATTTTCCTTTTGATTAATTTCCTGCTCATACTGGTTTCAATGGTGATGTCAAGATGATCCCAGGAAGATAAAAAAACAAGATTTGATGTGTTCATTGCTTCCTAAACTGTATTATTACTGCTGTATTTGTTCCTGAAAGTCGGATTGGTGGCAGTAAATGATATCTCCGTATCCCGTAATGTACAGGTTTAACACTTTCCTTTTCAGGATTCTGAAAATTATATCGAGTCCAGCAAAATGGGTGAACCACCTCAAGGGAATTGGTGAAGTGAGAAGCATTACCACAAAATTTTCCTGCTCGAGCTTTCAGCAGGCGGAAAAGAAACCTTGCCTAGCAAGACTGGACCACTGGAATGGTCCCTCAGGTTTTTAATAAATATCACCGCATGAAGGTGACAGGAGACAAGAGGCCAATACCTGTTAACCCTGACAATCCCTATTAGCCACATATTTAGCAGGAACCATACAACAACAGCATTACGAGTAAATACTCAGGGTGCCCTCCAGAAAAAGGAAACAAACCCTTAAGCCACCAGGCCAATCAGGATGCAACAACTGGCTTTCTTGCAGCCTCAAACTTGGAGAGGCTTCAAAGAAGCAAAAAAGAAGTGATGAGTAGTGCTTAGTGTTTGTGCTTTATCAGTACATATATTTACTCAACTAGAAACCTCTCTAGAAAAAATTATATATATATATATATATATTTATATATATTACAGACCAATGTATATAAAGATACAAAACGTGTAAGAAGGGTTAAATGCATGGCGGAAAAGAAAATACAATTTGTTCAATGAAGGAAATGGTAATTAATGATAGTTTTGGCATCATGACAATGCAATCTCTCAGCTTTCGTTATCCATGCTTGCAGGTGTCGATTCTTTCCAAAACCTGGCTGGAAGTCCATGCATTGGCACTGGAAATGGGCCGTACTGAATTCCATTTTGGGATCCTGACACTTTCCATCTGCAAACAAAATACAAAACCTGTCATTATTTGTAGATTTCAGCAATTGCTTGTGCCAGTTTTTAGTTATATCCAACTTAAAAACACATTCAGTACCTGTACTTGGTCACTAAATGGTGGGTAACGATAAGCATCTCCAGCTTGGCAAGCTCATTTCCTGGGCAAGCATGGACTCCACTTCCAAATGGCATGAACGTGTTTGGTTTCGGCGCAACCTGTTTCCAATCAAGATTTAAAGCAAAATGAGGATTCTCTACGAGAGAAATTCATCAGGAAGCCTAGATATTGGCCAAGAAAAACAAAAGGAACCCACCAACGTATTCATTGATATGTACCTCAATCTTGAAGGATCGAATTTTTGAGGGTCACTAAAATATTCTGGATTGTGATGAATGTTCCTGAATAAAGGCATAACCTTCCAGCCTTTGGGAATCAGGTACCCTGTCATAAACTTTAGTGTCAATCATTTTCCAGATTTAATGTCATTCAGGCGACAGATTCGTTATAGAATTTATGCAAAGATCCAATAGAATTGAACTTGACCACAACCTCATGAGATATCATAACACTCCATTTATTCTTCACAGGATCACTGCTCTTTCCTATTGACCATCACCATCTCTCATTTCTGTGAACAACAATTTAATACCCGCTTTTCTCTTATTTAATAAAGATTTTTTATTCAATTTTTAAAGAAGATTTTATGAATAAATGGACAAAAATCTTTGAAAAAAAAATATTAGTAAGATTTTTCTTTCATGGGTTCAATAAATGAGATTAGATTTACGAGTATTTGATTCATATCTTGTATATAGATTAAATCAATGATATAATTTATATGAAACTTGTGGAAGTAAAAGCATTGTTTATGGCGATTATTGCAATTACCTTTGTATTCCACATCAGCCACTGCTTCTCTGAAGGTAAAAGATATAATACTTGCCATTCTTTGGCTTTCTAATATAACCTGAAAATCCCATCGGAACCTCCTTGTTAGCAATAAATTCATAGATGGCAAGCAAGATAGTATTTGGATCTGTAGATACCTTGTGAGTGAAGGGCATGTTTCTCGTTTGACTCCAACTTAATGGCTCCCTACCTTCACCATTCATTTCATAAATTGCCTTCTGTTCAGCCTGAAGAAAACATCATCAATAATTAACAACAGCTTAACCCCATCATTTTTTCCTTAATAATCTAACTCGGATACATTTTAATTATTTATTTTTAAAAAATCTTTAATTTTGAAATTATTATTCATTTAAAATATCAAAAAATTACTGAGTGATTAATCATATTTATATGGTATATATTTGTTAATATCCTGGATTCAATTCAAATTCTCCTATATTTAAGATTTTTGATTAAAAAATAAAAATTTCAAATGAATCTTACTAACATGTTATTGATTATACGTTTGTGAATAAATTCTCAATAGTGAATTCCATAATTATTGGAGCAACATGTCGACATGCAATGATGACGACTTTAATGCCATTAACGAAGGACAGGCTGATCGAAGACCAATAAAGATTTGGATAAATATTCGAGATCATACCTTTACAGCCTCTAGAAGTTTCGGGTTGTCATGAATATACTTGACAATCCAAGTGATGGCGCTAGCGGTGGTGTCTTGAGCGGCGAAGAGTACTCCGATGATGTTATCGGCTATTTGGTCGTCGGTTAAAACTTGTCCTTGTTCATCTTTCGAGTTTAACAGACAACCCAAAAGATCATTATCAAGTAGTTTCTTCTCCTTTCTTTCACTTCTAATGTCACCAAGAATCTTGCTTAGCCTCTTCCTGGCCTGTTCGGATGTGGGTGTATATATATACATGATACATATGAAGAGCATCATCGTTATGAATCAATCATAAAACCCAATGATTCGAAAGAAGAGAAACTGGGAGAAGTAAGAGATTAATTAGCTTACCATCTGCGCCTTTCTGTAAGGAGTTCCAGGAAGGCTTGTGGGAAAAGAATTATAGCCTTTATCCACTATTCCGTAATTCTCTTTTAATTCTTCCTTGTAATGAGACTCCAAATTCCCAAAGATTGCCAGTATTCCTACTTCAAAAGAAAACTGCAACCAATAACAAGATTCACGTTAAAACTTACAAGAAAACGATTAAAACTTGAAGGACGTGCAGGTCCTAAACAAGTAGTTGCATCATCATTGCTCACGCCTTTATTACATAATCTTCCATGTAAAGTGCAAAAAGCACAATACAAACAAGAAATAAGATAAAAACATACAGAATCTAAATAGAAAAGACCAACCTTTTTTAGTTCTTGAAACGTATTAATGACATGACCCCCATCCCAAGAATCTAAAGTGGAAGCTGCTATGGCAGAAACATCAGCAACTAAATTTCGAAGTGCAAATATAGACAAGGAACCTTGAACCAGCTTTCTCAAACGCATATGGTAATCTCCTTGGTGGAAAAATAAGGCCGATGGGCCGATCAGGTGCTCCTTGCTTTTGGGATAAGTTGGCTTGAACAAGTGAGCTTGTGTAACTAGCACAAACCGAGCTGCTCCAGGGCTCGCAAGCATGACACACGGACAACCCAGGATATAGGTCTTGAAGATTTCTCCATATCTGAATCAAAAACATTTCAGTTGTCATGCAGAAGAAAGATCGAAGCCGGTATAAACTCATAAGAAAAATAAAAGAAAATGCAGAAAGGATTGAAACCTCTTTTGCTTGTCAGCGAAAAATACATTCGGGTCTTGGGAGTAGAGTTGAAGTGTTTCTCCAATATATGGCCAACCCATTGAACCTGGCGGAAGCTTAACTCCTTTACCAAATTTTCTCTTGCTGCTTCTTCTAGCGATATACCATAGAAAACTCAAGAAAAAGATTGTAACATAAACCAGAATCCCACCCATTAGTGTCTCTCTCTCTGATTTCTTTTCCTTTTTCTAACAAAATCGTGTATCAGAATATGTCTGTGCGTGAAGTTTGCAGCAGAATCCAAGAATTTGCTTCCTTAAGTCTGTGAATGGCTGTATGAGAAACGGGCTGAGGAAGGCTATTTATACTGGTGCGCAAGGCATACAAGACAAAACAGCAGATTAATTTATGATCATATCCTAATAATAATGATTATTATTGCCCTTAATATAATAATATACAGTGTATATATAGTTGAAGCATAAGATAAGGTTTAGGGTATTATTATTATGTATATGGCAATTATAATTCCTACAACTTCGACCACAATATGAGAGATCTTTTCATATTTACTCTATATAAATTTTCACTTTCACGCTCACTGTCCAAAGCTTGTCAAAATGATATCGAACTTATCCAAAACACTGCGAGCCGTAGGTTTTCCATACGTATATATGCATGATCACGCATCCTATATACTCCTACATATACATATACATGTACATATACTTATCCCTTTGTTATATATATATACACATATACATATACATATATATATACAGGTATTAGATTTTCTGTTATAATTTGAGGCTTTTACAGGTTACCACAGAAAAGGAAAAAAAGAAAGAAAAAGAAAAACTGCTGGGTTGCTAGACTCTTCCATTATTATTATTATTATTATTTATTCTTGATCAATCTATTGATTTTGAAAATATTACTAGCTTATTAGAGTTTGATGAATAATAAATGCATTGGATTATCCAGAGAGATGGAGATGGGATTTCTTGATTTTACTAGAAAATTGAGAAGAGGAACAAACTAAATCAAGGTGAGTCAACAAAACTTTTAAAGGTCATAACAACAAAACTATCAATCAGAGAGATTATGGAGAGTCCAAAGCACAGGAAGTTGAAGAAGGAGATGGAGTTGTCTAGCTTTGAATTAAGATAGAACAAATCCATTTGCTGATCATGACCACCATCCCCTTCTAGTACTATTGTTTCTGCGGATACCCAATTACTTGTTTCGTAATATAATTACATGCCACCGACCTCTACCCCTCTGTCTCCCCCAACCGCCCACCCCACCCCTTCATTAATTCATTGCTAAGCATTAAAAATCAATAAAATAATTATAGATGCCAAAAGGTAAGTTAATAGCAAGAGGAAGGAGTGGATTGAATTACATGTACTTCTGGCTGTCTATTGAGGCCGCAAGAAAGCGAATTATCATTATACTTTATTATTAGTAGTATTAGATGACGTTGAATGATTGTGAAATTGCCCTCAGAATCTCTTGGGCCTCATTGGTTGAAATTCTTAAATAATATCCGTGATTATAAAATCTAATATTTATGTGTGCTTTTTAGAAGTTGTATAATTATGTAATTTAAGTATATTTGTCAATAATCCGAATCGTAAACCGGTGTTTCTGTTCATAATGAGGCTCTTTACGACAAGTAATGTTTTTATTCCCCCGCCACACGCCATGCATTACAATCCAATTTTTGTACCACTTCCTCCTTTTATTTATCAAATATATGATTTTTTTTATTTTTTATTTTTTAAATTAATGATTTTAATTTTTTTAATTAATTAAAATTATAATGTGTATATTTTTTGATAAAATTAAAAATATGAAGAATTAAAATTCATTCTTAAATTTATTAATTTATAAAATATTAAAATTTTTCATTTAAATTCATTTGAAATAAATGATATTTAAGAATAATTAAGATTAATTGATTAATCGAAGGTAAAAAAAAAAAAAAGAGAGGAGGAGGAAGAGAAGGAGAAGAGAAGAAGTAGCGTCATGGCTCCTTGGATGGATTGGTGTTACCGGAAATGAAAAACATCAAGCAAGAAAAGAAATACTATAAAAAAAGAAAATCGGAAGCCGTTCAATAAATATGGCGGCCCCTGATGGAGAGGAATCCAGCTCAGCTGAACTCAACTGTCTGTCGAAATTCTTAAGGACATGCAGCCATCGGGATCGGCCCGTCATTTTTTATTTTTTCTATAGAGGGTCCCACCTTCTGGAAACATTTACGCCGACGTGGAAGTCTCTCGATTACGGGACCCAGTCTCTTGCTGTGCACCCAATCCCACACACTCGCTGCTATTTGTCACCGTCAAGCCAGCTGAATTTCGACACGTTGCACAATCCTAATGGCTCAATGTATGAAAATTTTTATAATACAATATGACCCAACGTGTCTTCTTCATTTTCTTATATTCACATATCAGGTATTTGCAAATGTCTTATTTAATTAGTTCCCTCGCATTTATTAGATTTACTTTATGCACGTGTCAATTGCAGTCTTGTGCGCATCCACGTGCAATTTATATACCGTATAATTGCACATGTTCATTTGCAAATACTAAAAAGGACACTAATTTGAGACTAGTAAGATTAATTCCGATGCATCAATGGAGTCTTTCCTGATCAATACCCATTTTAAAAGGATGTCTTCTCCTATAGCTTTGGAGCAGGAGTGATAATTTCTTAGCTAGCAGTTTTTGACAAGAAAGATATAGATTACATTTAATCAACTTATATACATACACAGACACTTATTCACGCTGATGGAATTTTGTAGAGCAATTCCTGCGATGAATCTGGAAGAAATTGTAAAGGCAATGATGGGGAGTCCATTAAAGATTCCAAGTATCATCTGGTCAACAAATACCAATACAGCAGAAAAGAAGAAACTACACCTCTCTGTACAAAATTGCAATGCCTGTCGAACTTGTAACAAAAAAAAAAAAACACTTTTTCAAAAAATTGCATATCAGTGACTATTTACTGGATTTACAGAGCCAAATCGTACTTGGTGCAAGTATAAAATAAATAGAATCCGAGAGATCACAATATCAAGTCTTGAGCTGACGACATATGATCAGGGTGACGATTGGAGATCAGCTTTCCTGTGTATGCTCTCGCCTTCTACTTCTGCATTTTCTTGCAGGTCAATTCGACCTGCAGAATGGATAAAGAAAGAAATATGGGTCATTTTAAACCCATGGACATCAGGTGTAAAATAAAGGACTAGCTTAAAATGCATGATAGGGTTTGGGGTAACGTACCTAACAAGGATATTAGAGATGGGGCATTTGAAGATGCATTTGATTTCACATTTGTACCTGAAATCAAAACGGAAAACCAACCAAACTGGCTTTTTTTGAGTTCAGTGGTTGCCAATTTGCTGTTTTGATAACTGCTGCTTGAGAAGAGATTAAGGTGACCAATAACAATGAACATGACCTACCAAACTTTAGTGATACAATTAGAATATGATGTTATGATTCTCTGAATAAAGGTCAAAGGGTAATTTCCACAGTTTTACAGGTTCCCATGAATCCTACCACGTCATGACCAACAATGCACATTTCTTCGAAGCCAAAGAAATGATCCCGGGTATCAGAGTTGTTACCTGAACTTTGCATAGATTTGATGACATCCGATTTCTTAAAAGTGAATCCAATGAAATTGGTATCCTTTGATGTCAACATCTGCAGCATGAGTCGAAGACAATATTCTGAATTTTTCTGGCATTAGGCTCATATGACTAGTATAGATAAAATGGCATGAATGATTCACTCCTATAGCAAGATAGAACATACACCGCATATAGTTCAGAAGAGCTCTAAATTGTTGACTACCACGAACACATGCAAGGACTCCGTGAATAAATGGAAAAATTTCCAAGAAATTTAAGTAATAAATGATTTAACATTTTACAGTCCTCATATTAGTAGAAGAGCTCAACTGAGAAAAACGAGAAAAACAGAGTGATAGCGAACAACAACGGGATAATTTACTACCAAATAAAGATATACAGAAATTCATGGCAAGGAAATGTCTCCCATAGTAGCACAGTTAGCAGCAAGTTTAACAATAGCTTAATGAACTATTTTATTTGTAAAAAAAATGAAAAGAAATAGGAAAGGGGTACGCAGTCGGTGATTGACTGATTATCATTTGCTATAACACGCAGATAAGAACCAGAGTTCACAATGCCATTACCTTCCTCCATGGCCCCACCCTTGGCATTGTGGATGGCGGGCCTTCCAACTGCCGAAGAACGAAGGCTTAGTCAGCAGCCATTTTCTTACAGCAAAAACCGAACCAAAGGAAGAATAAAGAACGAGTGAATAGAAGTATCCAAATCAAGGAACACTTGAATGCGGAAATAAGAACTCACATCAGGGAACTTCTCAAAATTCTGAGTATCCAAATCTCCGTTCACTGTAGGCTTGTATGCAGCTTCCGTTTCATACAGCATATCCCACTGAATGCCCCTGAACCATGGATGTGCCTGAAAGAGAACAGTACTTCTATCAGAGTAATAACCATCTAAATACATAACGATATGAAAGAGAGAATTGCCAATTTCCACAACTATGAAAAAGATAACATGAAATAATTTGAAAAACCAAAAATTATATATCTATTTTACGTTCTCTAAGCCATGGACGTACCTTTAATTCATCGACTCCTCTGGTTCCCAGTCTTGTCTCAACATCACATAGCAAATGGCAAATAAGATTTTTGGCCTCGTTTGATATCTTTGGTTCATCGGGGAATTTGAGGCATTTTTTCCAATTGATTATCTGCTAGAAGACAGAAATGTTGCCTTTTAAGCAAATACAAGTGATTTCCACTTTGAGCCTAACTTTAGGCACTAGCTGCGTTACCTTGCGGCATGTAATTCTGGGGTCATCAGAACAGAAAGGAGGATAGCCTAAGAGCATCTCGTACATGATTGCACCTAAAGACCACCAATCACATTCCATTCCATATCCCTTCTTTATCAACACTTCAGGAGCCATGTAATCAAGAGTTCCGACAGTTGAATAAGCCTGGAAAACACCGCATGAATTCGTATAAGAAATAATTGCTCAAGAAGAATCGCCAAGATTATGTAAATTTAAATATACATTTCACATTCCACTCTGGATAAAGAAATAAGGGAATTCCAAAAAGAGGCTTCAGCTGAAGAAATATTAGAAATACCAAAGCACGGCGATTACGTTTCCATTGTTGTAATACTTCTTTCGTCATTGACCAAGGAACTTCACCGCCAGAATGTCCCCCAGCCCCAGTTGTACATTGTTGAGCACGCATATCTTCATTCTCAAGTAAAATGGATGAATACTTGTCATCCAGGGTCTTGCACAAGCCAAAATCTGAAAGCTTCAAATGACCATTCTTGTCAAGTATCAGGTTATCCGGCTTTATGTCCCTGCACACAGAACATTTCCATTTTAAGGGCAAGGGTGGTTGGCCAAGAAATATAGTTTTGTCCTGCCAAATAGTGTTAAGGTTAGAAACTATGTTTGATATTCAGCTACATAATATTGTTCAAAGATCTGTATGGGCTGATAATTTCAGACAAACATGTTGAATTAGATAAAGTCGCAGATATGCATCTATTCTTATGAATGTGTTTCCCTTGTCATTCTACGAGTAACGAGTAAGAACTATTTCCAACAGGATGAAACGAATGCGCAACAGCGCAACAGCTAAGGGTTAAGGTTTGCATGAACTGAAGCGAAATGAAAATGAACCGGGATATAGAAATAGCTTAACGGCAGGCGAAATATGATAAACTTGTAATCGATGTAAGACTATATTTACGATTGACATACCTGTGAACATAGTTGTGTTGATGAATGGAGTGTATAGCTAGAATGCTCTCTGCTATATAAAAGCGAGCGACATCTTCAGAAAGAATGTCTTCTCTCATCAATAATGTCATTATGTCTCCACCAGGCAAATACTCCATGATAAGGTATAAGAAATCAGAATCTTGGAAAGAGTAGAAAAGCTTTACTATGCATCGACTGTCAACCTCAGCAAGCAAGTTCCTCTCTGATCGTACATGCTCAACCTAGAGCAGGCCGAGAAACATACAAATTAATTTCAAAATTAAGACAAAGTTAAAATGTATCATAATTTACTTGATTTCCTGTCAATTTACAATAATCTTATTCATTGTCATTCAGCATTTATTTATAAACAACATAATATTTGTCTAACTTCTCCGAACGAAGAATATCCTGAAACTCTAAAATCGTCATGTCTCACCTGTCCACGGCTAAGCATCTCAGACTTCTTGAGTTTCTTCATGGCAAATATCTCTCCAGTACTTTTAGCTCGGCACAATCTGACCTGCGATAATTGAACAAATTACACCACAGTCACGAACCGTTTAAAGGACAAGAATGATGTTTCTGCCAGCGTAATTATGGTAAGCAAAATGTAAAACTGAAAGTACAATGCTAAAGTACCCAAAAGAAAAGTTTCGATGAGATGGCAATGCTGGTGTAATTTTTACCTCGCCAAATGCACCTTTTCCAATGACAGTTAACTGTTCAAAGTCATCAATTCCGATTTTACGCCGTTGGATTCTCATATATTCGGTTTCTCTCCGTTCCAAATTCCTCATCATCTCCTCTTGCTCCTCATCTGATATTCTTGCTTCTCGTGCTCTTCTTTGCAGTTCTTGTCGTCTAAAAGAATCATCGTCAAGTTTATGTTAACGATTGAAAAAAAAAAGGTAAAGTAAATAAATAAAAAGGCGAGCTTAGGCAGTGGTGGTGTATTAGAACTGTTTGACCTAATGATGACTTGAATTAAAAAGAAGACTAAAATTAAAAGAATTGAAGTTACAATCAGAAATAGAAAGAAAATGAGTGAAGAGAAGAAGGATTAAGTTAAACACCTATCTTTGCGATCTTGCAATCCTTGTAAATAGTTCTTATAGTGATTCTCTATAAACTGTTTTGCTGCAGCAGCTTTTTGTCTCGTCACAGGAGAGGAAACGGACACATCAGGACCTGAATCAAAGCCACTCCGATCCGGTTTCAAGTTTAAAGCACTTAGCCTGACAGTGCCATCGGCGCTGTCCATTTCGATCAAAAGAGAAAGCGAAAGAATTCAAGTAAAAGAAAAAAGGAAAGAAGAAAACAAAAACAGCGAATTAAAGAGAAAGGAAGTAATGAATCAAGAGAGTGATTTAGAAGGGAAGGCGGCGACGATGCGTCAGCTTATACGAAAATGAAATGAACTGGCATGAGTTGTGTGCGTGCATGCGGATGTCGTATGGCTTGAAAAAGGCTCTTTATTATCTACAATTTTATATTTACTTTATTTTTGTTGTTTGGTATTTATCAGATCTTTGAATTTATAGGTTTTTGGTTGGGAGCTTCTGTGGGAATGGAGTGCAGTCGACGGCATCGTTTTGGTCGCATGAGCTGGAATCTTTGAAGCATTTTTGTTTTAAATCATTTCTGACTCTTTGATCAGAACGCAAAAGGGGAAGGGGAAACGTGCGGAGAGGTTGAGAGACAGAGAGGATTCAGTGTCGGCGACGCTAGTTTGAGAAGGGTCGTGTACTGCACGGAGGTGATTCAGCGAGTGGGGTGAGTGATTTGATTGGAAGGTGAAGGACACATGCTGAGAAGAAGGGTGGATATGGAAGAAAGAATGATGCGAGTGTGGGAAGTGGTGCGTACGGTTGGTCTCGCACTTTCATGGGATCTGCGTGGGGACTAGCTAAGATTGGAAATAAATGAAATTCAAACGTGAGACATACGAAAGCTAAAATATACCAGCCACTTCAGATTCTAGCCGGGTCTCATGGGCTGGGCCTTGATTGGTCCAGCTTGGTACAAGCATCCTTGGTACCAAAAGGTGATGCCCTCACCCTAAGGGCCCCCACCGCCCGACCCGACGAGCATCGTGAGGGAGGGTAAATCATGGTATCCAGCGGCCTCCTAGACGGGGACCCAGGTCTTGGTGCTCACAAGGAGTCCACCCA
>CANYBF010841109.1:0-21587 GCA_948192965.1 Dalechampia spathulata
TTATCTATATATATATATATATATATATATATATATATATATATATATATATACATACATGTCACTTTAACAGGTTTAATTAAATGCAAAACTTAATTGAAGGATTTACCACATAACCAACAGCTTTCACTTGTGTAATTGGATGGTTTATTTATTATTTTCATGTATGATGTGTAGTTGGGAAAAACTAAACTAATGGTGCGTAAAACATTGTAATTTTGTGCATATATTCACTAAGGATAACTACTCCTATGCCTAATCAAATAGTATATAAATATATATTTTTATTATATATACGTAACAATACACGTAAAACAAGAGGAAATCCCCAATGTAATTTGTCAATGTCTTAATAAACTTTAAGCTGCTTATGTCAGCATTTACAACTTATGGTTATCAATATGTGACCATTACCATTTAATTTCCTTCTAACATAGATTAAACATATTCATATAATTCTTAAGTGTATCTTGGTTAGCCTATAAAATAGTATAATCACATCATCAACATTATAGGGAAGAAATTTGAAATTGATTATCACTATATAGCCTAAGATTATGTAGCTTAACTTCAATGGGTGAGGGTGTGGTTTAACACTTCCTAATAATACAATTGCACCTATGCACATTTGACTTAAGCTGGTTAGCTTTAATTAATAACCTATGGTCCAATCTTTAAAAGGCATGGTGCGTTTCTCAGTTTGTTTACATGAAATCTTTAACTACTATTTAAGTCTTTATTTAGCATTTTTCACTTGGGCATACAATTGGGTTGGTGGTTGAATCAATTATAATTAGGTCTCCAATATCTATGTAAGGATCAAGTGTTTAACATGATAACTATGTATACATATATATGCACATCTTATTATTCATTTTATTCTTTAATACCTGTAAATAAACACTTAAATGGCCAGTTTAAGAATACAAAGATTAGCCATACAACCAGATAATATCAAGATTCAATTAAAGCTCTTGACTCTCTCTCTAACTTTTCTTAATCAATCCAGTCCAAGTTTTCAATGAGAATAAGGCGTAAACTCTTCTTATAGTAACATTAGCATATCAATAATAATTCAGGTCCAAGATAATTATCAGTTCATTAATATCTATCTCTTAACCATTCAATTTCGTATAACATGAAAATAAAGCATGAGTAATCTTACATACCAATAAGAAAATGTCCATATTTAATCCTAAATATAAATTGTCCTTTATATTATAATAAACACAGGTTAATATGCATATGAGTATATCTAATTCATAAAAGAATATAATGATTACACACCCATCATTAATCAATTTTTTCTTTATTTTTTGTTAAAAGAAAACTTTCTCACTCATGGATTTACTCACGTTATCTTCAACCAAACTATTCATAGCTGTTAGACCCAAGGTTTGATGTGTGTGTCATGTGTGAGTCAATTTAAGTTATTTTCCATTTTTATGTATGATTTTGTGTATGGTATGGGCGTACCTATTTTGCTACGAGCATACCAAATCACTTTGATGAGTGGTACAGCCATACGGCTAACCGTACCAAGTCAGTACTGTTTGCTTGAGCATGGAACGGGCGTACCGTTGCTTGTAGGAGTTTGGTTTATCAGTAAACCTGTTTTGGTATGGGCGTACCATTGGGTGGTACGACCGTACGTGAGCTCGCAGGAAAATTGCTTGTCAAGAAAATTGTTTTGGTACGGGCATAGCAATGTTGGTATGACCGTACCTCATTTCCCTCCTATTTTTCTGAAATGATTTTTAAATCCGTACGGGTGTACAAAGATAGGTACGGCCGTATGCGACTTTACAGAAAGGTTTTAAACCTTTTCTAACAGCTATTTTATATATACAACTTTCATATCTTTCACTCTAACAACTAGTTTTGGAGAGCAATTATTCCTTTGAGCTTTCATCATCAAGAACAAGTAAGTTTACTTGTAGTTTATGTATTTAGCAATTGTAAACTCTCATTCTATTGTATTCCTACAACCTAAGAGTTAGGTTTTATTATTGTAGGTTGGTGTATGATTAATGCTTGGGCATTAATTTGTAATTGAGAGTTTGTGAGATTGATTTCTATAAAGGTTTGAGTGTGAGCCTGAAAAACACTGGGGTTTAGGATTCAATTGTGGAATCCTGTGTTGTAATTGATTGGATTTAGTGGTACCCTAAGTTAAGACTTAGGAGAAATGGATGTAGGTAAGAGTTAATACCGAATCACTATAAATTGAACACGTGTTGCCTATTCCGCAAGATTTTTCAATAGCCTCTAATAGCGTATATTAGTTTAAAATCAAACATCAATCATATGATAGCCATACAATAAAATTATCATATGTGTAAAGAGTCCTCTTTCTACATAAATCATATAGCGGTAGTGGTTAAGAAAGAATTCTTAATCCAGGATCATAGTTCATTCAATTTACTAGTTAATCATGTAAACAATCACCTATAAATGTATTAACAATTCCTAATATGGAATAGTTAATATGCCTTTGATATTCTACTCTAAATTCCATCAATTTTCAAGAATGTCATCAACTTTATATGTTAACTTCTCTTTAAATTACCAACAATAATCGTATGAGATTCTCAATATCTACCAAACCATAACAAAAGGAAAATTACATAGTCCACTCAATTTAGTGGTATTATTTATTTATCATGTTCAAAGAATCTAAGCCGTTTAATAGAGTGAATACAACTATATGAACTAGTTAATTGTTTATGCAATTTAACAAAGAACATATTCTTAAGACTACAATAACTTACCAATTCTCTAGCAATAGAAGAACTAAATCTTTTTAGCAACTTATTATTGTCCTTTTAACTACTAAGGAGTTTTTATCCTAGAAGAGTGATTTATGATCCTATTGTTACTTAACCTTTCACCAACCATGTATGTAGTGTAGTATCAGAGGGTTTCTGATTGTATTGGTGATCCCTCTCTTAACCTTTATGAATTCTTTCAACAACCCCCCTAATCCATTGCTTAAGTATACCCAAGTATGCTAATCCTTTTTATGTGGCAGCTTTTGTCCTTAGCACACATATTCACTCCCTCCATCAATATGTATTTATACCAAGACCTTTACCTTAACATTCAATCCATCATGTACATATACAATTCATACATAGCTTATGTCCCATGTATATTACTATATGAGTCTTAGGATTTACACATTTGTTAATACAATTTCAAGCATTTAATCTTTCTAAAATTAACATCAACTAAAATATTATGAATTTAGAACAACGAATCTAAACCTATTCCATATTACTTATGTTTAACTAGCTTATTTAAATTTTCATAATTGAACTATTATAAAATATACATAATTTATTTTAGATCACTAACTATACTTATTCTAATATTTATAAATAAATAAATAAATATTAATAAATAATTAATATCATGGGCATAACATTTAATTAAGTAATAGTCATAAAATTTTAATGAAAATAATTTATGTGGTTGATTCTTTATTATTGTTTATATTAATTTAAAAAACTTTAAAGGTGTTTCAAAATAAATTGAAAAGATAATCATTTTAATATTGTTATTGTTTATATAAAAATAAATTTTTATCAAATATAATTAATAAAAGATATATATGTTAGCAAATATTACACTTTTTCTTAATAAAAAAATATGCTTCATCAATCTATGTGCTTAATTTTTATAATATAAGTTAAAAAAACTAAATTAAATATTAATAATATGACATATTTTATATAACTATTAGATAATAAAAATAATTAGTATTTATATTTGATTTTGAATAGAATTTTTAGATAAAAATTCATTGTTATAAAAATTTGATAATGAAAATTAATTTTAATAAATCAAACTATTATATAATAAAAATAATTAGTATGTATATTTAATTTTAAATAAAATTTTTAGATAATCATATATTTAAATTTTAATTGATTAACATTACTAAAATTTTAATTAAATTATTTTATTTGAGTGACTTTATTATTTACTTATATTAATTTAAAAACTTTAAAATTATAAAATATAATAATTTTAAGATTGTTAATTTTGATGAATAAAAGAAATTTATCCATCATATTGATAAATTTTTATCCATTAAAATTAATAAAAAATAACTTTAATATCCTCTTTTAAATATCTTAAATTTATCTTTATATATATGCAAAGGTTATTAATGTTTTGGATGAGATATAAAATTAATAAAAAATTAAGTAATTAGAAGTTAAACTATAATGTTTAAGTATATATTTAATAAATAATTATCTTTATATGAATAAATAGTTCTAACATACTTTATAAGTATAAATTAAAATTATATTATTAAATAATAATAAAAATTCATTTTAATATATTAAATTATTAAATGATAAAAATAATTAATTTTATTTTGAATAGAACTCTTAAATTGAAATTACTTTTAAATATAAATTCAAACTATTAAATTAAAAAATTTTTTAAAAATAAAATTGATATTTCTCTTATTCCCTTCCATACTTGAACATATTATAATAAAAAGAACTAAAATTTAAATGAAAAATTGAACTACAATGAATAAAAAAATAAAATAATAATTCAAAACATAAATATAATAAAAATTTAATTAAAAAATCAAATTGAGAATACCCTCAAAAGCTAACATTTTCCTGATTAATTTCCCATAAAGTTAACCCAGAAGTACAAAATTACTGCCCATCCATTTGACTCTTATTATCAAACGGATCTGTATCATTTTTAAAGTCATCAAATTAAAAACAAAAACACGCCCTATTAGTTATTAATTCAAAATTATACATATGAAATTTGCCAAAGATAAACACATTACCACCAATTTTCAGAAAAAAAAAATGGAAAAAGAAACACAACCGCTTCTATAAAAGTTCTTCACTAAAAGTGTGAAATTCTTCCCTAATTTTTTTTTTTCAAATGTCTCTTACTTATCAATTTATTGATCTGGGTTCCCTCCTATTCACCACCTAATCCCCTCATTTCGATCAATTCTGTAAGCCCTAATCATGTCTGCACAGACGCAGGGCTCTTCGATTCTTGGCAAAGGAATCCATTATGCAACCCCAGTTTTATCCTCAACAAAAACAACTGAATCGGAGGTTGTTTGTTGCATTCTTCGAATGATGCAAGGCCTCCCAACTTCGCTTTTTTACTGGGATAATACTGGGCAGTGTTTTCGTGTTGTTAAAGATGGGATCTTTCTCACTCACCTTTCTTATACCAGTCTTCAATGCATTGTTTCCCAGTTTTTATATACCGCTTCTTGCTTGCAACTTGTTCAAGTTTATGTTGATAGATTGCGTTTGGAGCCTAATATGCCTACTTTGAGAGCTTTTGCTTCTTCGGTCTCTCACTGGCTTGAGGTATGAATATATTGTTGTGATTCTTGCGTTAATGATGCTAGGGAAAGTGTTTATTTCGGATTGTATTTTTGAATTTATTTTTTTTTGTAGAGATTGAGGGGCATTGCTTTGAAGGAAGAAATGAAGATTTGTAGTTCTAATGTTGGGATTACTCCTACCCTGTTGGGTTTGTCAAGTTCCCTGTCAAGGTTTGTGGGTTTTATTTTTAGACTTCTTATATTTGTCGGCTTTCGAAGTTTTTTTCTTTTTGTTTTTTTTTGTTTTTACTCTAGCTTCAGCTTTGCGTCTTGTTTATGGTTGCATTGTTAACAGCAGTATTATCGTGTACTATTTATCGCTGGGATTGTTGTATGTGGGTGTTTCCTTCTGTTAATTCTGCTAATAAATTTTATTGATATTAGCCTTTGCTCAGGTGCTGAATGTTTATTGCAAATAGTGCACGGATCTATTCCTGAATCGTACTTTCGGCCTAATTCATCTCCTCCAGCATCTGAAGTTGCTGTTCATATCATAGACTATCTTTACAAGAAACTGGATGAAGTTTGTCTTGTTCAAGGTGGTGAGGTTGTGAGTATGTCCTTGACATCAATATTGCATTGCGTATTCTTGCAAAATTTTTTCGTTTATACTGTTGAAACACCTACTTCTAATTTCAGGAGGAAGCGTATTTGATGATACTTCATATTCTTGTTGGAAGTTCATTACCATACATCGAGTGTCTAGATTCTTGGCTTTTCAAAGGAACCCTAGATGATCCCTTTGAGGAGGTGATCTAAATCTTCAAGCTTTATGGTGGATTACGATGTCTACGGATATTTTTGTGCAATTAGTATCAGTATTCCATGTTCTTCAAGTCTAATATTTTTTAGCAAAGCATTATATTCTATACTATGTTTTCAAGTACTGGCTTTTCTAGTCCATGTGTATCTCGCCTCTACCACAGATTCTTTTCCTTGGTTAACAATATTTGTAGTCTTGCCAACATTCACCAGTTCCTTAATTTTCTTTTTCCCTTTGTGGTGCTTTTGGGCTAATAGGTTTAGATTACATCAATTTAACTTGCTTGATCTATACAATTGCAAGCTTATAAATCACATTTTCCAGTCCAATTGCTATATTTGTTTATGAATTCTTGATTGATCCACTAGGTTAGTCTAATAGGTTTTTGGCACTTGGCTTTGTTATAGCAGCTATATTTTTATTTATAATCTTTTTCCAAAGGATTCATGACCGGATGCTGAAACCATTTCATCATATTGGTGCAGCGATGATGATTGAAGTTTTGTTCACATACCCAGTTGTCCTAACATTATTAACGTAAATTCCCTACTTTTGATCTATTGACGATAAAGTGTTTCTGTCAATTTTGGGGCTGTACATTTACTCTGATATGGTTATGTAAATCTTAATTTATTAAGTTGATTGTGCATTAAATTAACATGCATTTCTTTGCTTTGTAGATGTTCTTTTATGCTAACAGAGGAATTGCAGTAGACGAGTCTGACTTTTGGGAGAAGAGTTATCAATTGAGACGCGTACGGATTCAGAAGTTTGATGTGAAGGGGAAGGAGCAGAACGATAAGGGACTTGAAGTGTGTCCTTTATTTATCAAGAAAATTGCAAGATCCATCGTCTCTGCTGGAAAATCGTTGCAGCTGATACGACATGTACCAATCTCTCAAATATTTGGGAAAATTACTGACATTAATATTGATGGTTTTGGAGGTTCACAAAATGATAATGATTCAATTAGCCAGTCACAAAGCTTCTCAGGGTTAACCTTATCTGAGATTTTCTGTGTATCAGTGGCAGGTCTCATTGGACATGGTTATCACATATCTGGAGACCTCTTACAAGTTGATCCATGTAAATCTGATATCATTCATACGTTACTGTCTGACATCATTATGAAAAGAGTGCAGAAAGGAAATGCTGAAAACTTTCCATCTAGTACATGCTTGCAAAATGTCAGTGACAAGGTCTTCGATGAAAATTTCTCACAAGGAAAGGTGCTTGATGTGGAATCTACAAGTAAGAATGGGAATGCGTTTCCAGAGACAGAAGAATGGTGTGTAACTGCAGGTTTAATTGATAAATTACCCTATCGGAGATCATTCTGTCCAGAAAATCCTGTCATCACAGTCTGCCAACCTTTACTTGATAAAGAGAAAGATTCCTGGAAAATGTTGAACTTATCCAAACATTTTCAGCTACCCCCTTTAAATGATGAACTCTTACGAGAGGCTGTATTTCACTGTGAGAGTGGGGTATCTTCTGAGGCGAAAGGGACAGATTATGCTTTTGGTTTTCAGTTTGGTAAATCTGAATATCATTTTTCACAGGGTAGCACGAAGCTGCTGGAAGCTTTGTTTCCTTTTCCTACACTTCTTCCTTCGTTTCAGGTATCCTAGGTTGATTAATTTCTAGCTCTTCAAGATCCTGAATGGAGCTTATTAATACCATTTTCAACTTGGAAACAGGATGATATCTCTATATCAGATCTTTTGCCTGTCCAGAAGAATAGCACCCTTGCGTCAAGAGTTCTTAGCTGGATTCAATATACCGAGCCGAGGGTAACACCACTACCGCTGGTTATAATGCAGGAATGCCTAATTGTCTGCATTAAGAAGCAGGTAAATTACATTGCTTAGATTGAACTTTTCTTTTCCTCATCCTTTTTCTTTTTGGCAGTATGCCATTTGCATGTCCACTTCACTCACTTCACATCGTAGGTGGACTATATAGGCCATCTTATATTGTCGAAGTTGATGAATGATTGGAGATTGATGGATGAACTTGCAGTTTTGCGCAGCATTTACTTGTTAGGTTCAGGTTTGTTCTTGAATTCATTATCCAATAACTGGTTTCTATTGGTCATTATTAATAGTCATCTGAAGTTGTCACTGAATCATATTTTCATTGCATGTATATTCAGGTGACCTACTGCAGCACTTTTTGACTGTGATTTTTGGCAAACTGGACAAGGGAGAAAACTGGGATGATGATTTTGAGCTAAATTTGATACTACAGGTAAGTTTCATGCAAGTATTTTACTGGCATACGGCAAAATTAATTTATCTTTCCAATTTCATGCCCCATGGTTTTGCAATGAAAGTTTATTATTATGTTTGTTTTGACCGTGTGGCTGATTTCATGTATAGGGGCGTAAATGAGTCAAATTGTTATGAGCTACTTGAAGTTTGATTAGATAAAAACTCGTTTAGTGATACTTGTTTAATAAATCAAGTTCAAGCTAAATATTATTTGATTCATTTAAACTTGGGAGCCAACTTGTTAATTAACTTAGAAGTATTGAAAATTAGCTTATGAATATTATATGCTTATAAGTTAATTTCAACTATTGAAAGTTAGCTTATGAATATTATATGCTTGTAAGTTAATTTCAACTTTTACAAGTATTAAAACTTTAAGTAGTAATGTGTTTAGTTAAAAAATTTATAAATAGCTCATAAATAGTTGACATGTTTGATAAAAGTGATTTATGTATGAAATTATTATTGAAATAACCAATAAAAGTATTTGATATTTTCTTATATAATTAATCATATTCATTCAATTTTTAATTATAATTATACTAAAGTTTTTTTAACTCAAATGAAAAAATAATTCAATTTCATATTTAAATATATAGACAATTAATGTATTTAAGATTTTATTAAATTTATAAAAAAATAATTCATGAAATTATATTTAAAACAAAATATAATATTTAAAATTTATAAAAAATTAATAGCAATAATACTACTAAATTAAAATTTATAATTTTATTAATATGTAAAATATTCTAGACCTTTAAGTGTTAGTTAATAAATTTGTTTGACCAACTTGTAAATCTATATAACTTGGCATAAGATGCAAATTGATCATTCAACTTTACCTAAATGTAGAGCTCGGAGATTAAATTCTTTTTTGTGCTCTCATTTGTACCATAACATTTTTAAAATAACTCAATTTGACTCTTTATGTTTCAATGATAGTAAAATTTGGTTTCTTTGTTACAAATTTACATTTCTATTGGAAAAAGAAGTGGTCTAGTATGTGTCGCAAATTGAACCTTCAACTAAATATAGATTGAACCTTGAGTAGTTAGATATGTGGGCCATGTTTCAAATAAAACTTTTTATTAATTTATCCAATTAATAATGAATAATTGTTTTTAGTAATTATGAATACTTAATTTATTATTATGAATTTCATTACATATTATATATAAATAGGTTTAATATGCCTACTTAATAAAATATATGGTATCTTGAAAAATAGTTTGTTAATTAATTCAGTTAATAAATTGAAAATCTTATTGATCATTAATCAAATTGGCTAACCAATAAAATAAAAAAAAAAAGAATTTATTTTGATCTAAATATTAGTTTAAGTAAAGATTTTTATTAACCAAAAAATATATTAAAATGTATTCTACTCTTGTATTTTTCTCACCAACCAAACATAACAAAAAGATTTGTTTTGCTCTTATGATAAAAGAATCATGAATTCAAATCTAAAATAATAATTATTCAAAGATTACTATAAAACAAAAGTGAAAAATTATAAATATTACAAGGAAAAGGAAAGAATGAAAAGAAGAGAAAGTGGAGGAAGTAAAATGGTATTGGTGAGAATAGTTTTCCATTTTCTATTATTTAATTTTTTTTATTTTTTTAAATAATGCTTTTTGAAATTCATGGTTTGTGGAAAGCATAACTAAACATACTTTTTCAAAATCATAATTTTAAAAATATGAAAATTATAAAATTAATGAAGTATTTTCCCCAAGAAATTGATTTTATCATATCAACGTTCACAATTTCAATGAATATTGGAAAAGATTAAATTTCAAAATGTACTTTTTGGTAAAGTTAAAGGTTTAATTTGCATCAAATGTTAGGTCTTTTCTTTTCTTTTTAACAAAGAATATAACTTTGTTAATGAACAGGGGCTAATCAAGCTACTTTTGAAGTATTAAGGGCCAAATTGAGCTATTTTTAAAATGTTATGGTCTAAATGGGAACAAAAACAATCAAGGTCCAATTTGTACTTCTGGATAAAATTGAGGGGGTTAATTTACACCTTATGCCTTTAACTTTAGGTATATAATATATAGTTGTAGTTGTATAAATATAAGAGCATGTTTTCAGGTCAATTTACACCAAATATTATAATTTTGGTTATAATGATTAAGCTCCATGAAAAAGTTTAGTAAGTCAAGCTCAAGCTTGACCTGACTTGATTCATTTACAACCCTATTTAGAGAACTACTTGTTTTCATTTACTTCTGTACATAAAAAACATGTGTAGGTAGTCATTTCACTTTTGTAACAAACATTCATGATATGGTGTTACCCTTCTTGACAGGAATCCATTAGGAACTCGGCTGATAACCTGCTGCTAAGTGCTCCTGATTCATTATTTGTCTCCATCATCAAGAATAATGGTTTTGATGGTGATGATATACCTAGTACACCAACCCTTGCCTCAACACCTCGGAAGAATCGTTCACACAGCTTTGGAATAGATGGTCTTGATTCTCTGAAATTCACATACAAGGTCTGTTGCACAGTCGAGGACGCTTGTGATTTGCCAAATCCATATTTTCACTTTTAAAATCACTTCAAACATGTTATAGGTTTCCTGGCCACTTGAACTCATTTTTAATGCGGAAGCAATCAACAAGTATAACCAGGTATTTCTATTAATGTGACTTTTATTGATGGCTTAAAACTTTTAGTTTCTCCTGTTTTTTAAGAGATTTATGTATGTTATAGGTGATGGGGTTTTTGTTGAAAGTTAAGCGTGCCAAATTTGTACTTGACAAAGTTCGGAGGTGGATGTGGAAGGTTTTTCTATATTCTGGTTCTTAAGATGCTAGTCCATTCAGCTGTTTATTTGATTGATTGAATGACAACCTTGTGCTATGAAGTTGCTTGATAAAACAAAGAAATATATTATTTTTAGAGAATTTCATTGGAGTGCCATTTCCTGAAATTGCAATTTGATCATCTGGGAGTATCTCTTCCAGGGTGGAGGCACTATGGCAAACAGTCGCAAGCATCACTGGCTGGTGGAGCAGAAACTACTACATTTTGTGGATGCCTTCCACCAGTATGTAATGGACAGGGTAAGAATATTCTCAATGTTAATATGAACTGTTTTAGTGGACATGCTTGTAACACTGAGGGACATGGACATTATTTTCTCTTCAGCCACTCATTAATAATCCTGAAAAAACCTGGACGTATAAGCATTATTTTCTAGTTTGAAGTTTCAGCTACTAATCCTTCCATTTCCTTTCCTATTCAGATATTCATAGTGCTTTTGCCCAAATGTTTAAATGAAATTGTAGTTTAATGTTGAATAATAAAGAAGCATTTTTGGCATATCCAATTTCATTATGTAATATGTATTGTGAGGGGTTGTTAATCTCGGGTTTTTTTTCTCCACATCAGTCTTCAAGTTCTCTAATAAGATTTCTAAGCAGGTGTATCATAGTGCATGGCATGAACTTTGTGAAGGTATGGCAACAGCTGGATCTCTAGATGAAGTCATTGAAGTACATGAGACATACTTATTATCCATTCAGCGGCAGTGTTTCGTGGTCCAAGATAAGCTGGTAATTATCTTTGACTTCTGATTTTTTCAGTCATCAATTTCTTCAATTTCTGATTTCAGCAAGCTATCATGTTGTGTATTGCTTAATGTTTTTCATTTCATACAGTGGGCCTTGATCGCTAGCAGAATCAATAGCATTCTTGGATTAGCTCTGGATTTCTACTCCATACAACAGACGTTAAGTAGCAGTGGTGCAACTTCTGCAATGAAGGCTAGATGTGAAATGGAAGTTGACAGGATTGAGAAACGGTTCGATGATTGCATCAGTTTTCTACTCAGAGTACCCCTCTCTCTCACTCTCCCCCCCATCTCTCTTCCTGCATAACTTTGTCTGCTTTGTTCTCTTGCCTGTTTGATTATTTTATGTCAACCTGAATAGGATAAGATAGACTCAAGTACTTTTCCTGGCCGTGCAGATCTTGTCTTTCAAACTCAACGTTGGGCATTTCCCTCATTTGGCTGATTTAGTTACTAGAATTAACTACAACTATTTCTGTATGTCTGATAGCGGGAACTTGACGTTGGCCACTAGTTCAGAATCTGCTACTTCGAGACTGGGAAAGGCCTTCGGAGCTAACTAAACTGTACAAATTGATGTGGGAAATTTGGAATGCTGATGTGCTCTCCCTCACCCAAGTAAATACGCTGTTGTCTTGTTCAATACAACAAAGCCACGATTCTTTCAGAACTTGGTGATCTCAGTTTTTCGTGATATCTGTGTCTCTGATGATTGCTTGTCATTAGCTTGAGGGTCTGTAATTGGTTCTTGCATTACAATTTTTCCTTGTTTCCCCCATATCTATGCTGATTGTAATAACATGTTAATGTTAATGCCTTACTTGGAGTGCTAGTTATGCAAGGAAATAGAAAAGAAACTCATCAAGGGAAACAAAAAGAAAAGAACGGAAAATAGTTTATATTTTTATCCCATTGTTTTTGGAAACTTTATTTGTAGAGAAAAAACCGTACTGCAGACAAAAATATCTTTATGGTACTTGTTTTCATTTTATAATTTTTTTTATCTATTCTTTTATTTTATCGTTTCCCTTCAGTTCTCCCATTTAGAGATATCAATTTCAGTTTGAAGGGATTTTGAGAAATTCAATTCTCATTTTTCACTTGTTTTATAATCCCCTATTTGTCAGAACGGGATTGTTGTAGCTTCAGCCTCTCCTCGTGTTCTAATACTGTTCTTTTTATTTTTATTTTTCGGATTAAACATGGATCTCGAGATTGAATGAATTAACAATATTTAGCTTTTAATTGGATAGAGTTAAATTAAAGCACAAATGATAAAACATAGTATGTCGGTCAACTCACCTCTTCTCTGCTGTTTGAATGCTCTCTATCATGCTTTTGATAGTATTTCTCGGAATCCACATCTAACCATATTTGATCTTCAGAGTTTAAACACTAACATGTTTATGACTTAATATTTATTCACTCTAAGTGGTGAATATACGATAATCTCATATAGGCAATGGAGGGAGTTGAACATTAACTAAATTATTATTAAAAGTTTAAGATGAAATATGAAAGTATGATGCAAAAATTGAAAAACAATTGAAAAAAAATTAACTTAATTGAAAGATGGGTAAATTCCAAACCAAACTACTGCCAGTAAATTAAAAGTGAATAGCAACAAATGAATATTAAAAATATCAAAACTCAATAATATGAAACAACAGCAATTTGAATAATAGCATAAATTAACCACATCAATAACATTAAATCTAAAATAAACAACACAAAATTTTAATAGAAACAACAGAAGGATGATAATAATAAGCAAACAAATTAAAGGGTACTTAGAATTTGAGTTAAATTTGAAACAATACTCACAATAACAACATAATACTCGACGGGAATATTAACAGAACGGTGATTTTATCCCTAGCAACCACATAATCAAATAATACTCAAATTACTTGGAAGATTAATCTATCCCTAGCATTAATCCAACAAGCAAATCAATGAAACACAAGGGTAAATCTATAAATGTGATATTCATTCATAAATTTTTATCATCATAAGATTCATCAATTCGTATTGCTAATGAAAATTTTATTCAGGTTGCTCCCAAACCCTAAGTAAATAAGTCTAGTTCTTGATTACAGAAGCATAATCAAAAATCAATTCAATCACAAGAGAACCTAGAATGAAAATAAGAGGAAGAAAAGATATTGACGGCTTAGTCTTTAGCTCCTTCCAGAACTCCTTCTTTCTCCCTTCCTTTCTTTATTTTCTATCTCCTTCCTTTTTCTCCCAACTCTCCTACATAACCTCCTAGCTTTTTGCTACGTAATCTGTTTCTTAGGATCACCTTTCATTTTCCTCATATTTTCACCTTGTCACCCTTATAATTGAATAGAAAAGAGCCATAAGAAAATACTATACCTTTAAGTATAAATATGTAAATATTATGTAGTATTTTCATAAAATAATAAAATTTGAAAAACAAGTAAATTAATTATATTATTTACATAATTAAATAAAAAGATTAAAAATACTACCTAAAAATAAGCCTAAATTAAACTAAAATGGACTAATAACAAATTCTCCCACACTTAGCTTGATTGTCCCTAAGTAAGAAATATAAAAATAGAATATTATATATATATATATATATATATAGTTACGTGCCAAAACATATTCTAGCTTAAATAAGATTCAGCAAAGAAAGCTAAGCTAGTAAAAAAAAAAGGAAAAAAAATAACTATCAACTTAAACAACTCAAAGCTAAGAAAATTAAAATAAAATAGTTAATTTGCAAAACTAGGAGTATATAAGGTACTGCTAAAAATAATCATTGAATGCACTTAAGTTTCAAAACAATACCTCAAGACATTTTAGGATTGATTTTTCTTTTCTTTGTAATAAAAATGGTGGTTTGCTCTTATTGTGCGAAATAAATGATCAAAACTACATTTTTACTTCAAATCACATTTAAAAAAGAGGTGCTTTGTATACTCTTACTCCACTTCAATGCTTATTCGAACTTATAATCCATGGAATAGTGAAGTGTGATGCCTTATTGATATGTACTTAGCACTTATTTAGTTCATTTTTATATCCTCATTCTTTATTAGATTATTAAGAAACTAAAATGTGAAACAATAAAAACATCTAGCAGCAAATCCATAGGACTATTAAGCATAGACTCTTATTATTTATATAAGAAAAACTTACTTAGCTCAAGAGTTGATAAATAAAATAGTTAAAATTTCAATTAAAACGAGCTTAAGCTTTTAGTAAACAAGAATAATCCTATATGGAACTATTCAATCTTAACTTATCCAAAATATGAAGATGTTAAAAATTCAATTTAACTAAGATGAAGCTTATATAATTAGAATAATTTTAACCAGTACTATCAAAATTTTATTTTCCAAAACTACATATATAACATTGAGACAAAAGCTTAAGTAAAAAAGAATTTAATTAGCCAAAAAATCTAAATTATACCAAACATTTAATACTAAAATTGTAATTCTAAAACATGGAAAAGTAAAAATAACATATTAAAGAAAGAAAAATTAAGAAAGCAGACCCCTAGGAGTGACTTCCCCACACTTAAAAGTGTATAATGTACTTATTAGAAAAATAAATCACAAGAATAAATGAAGGATAAGATTATATGGATAGGAAGAAGGCATACTTGAAGGAACATGAATCAACACACAAAAGCAACAAGAAAAAAAAATTAGAAACAAGTAAGTCATATAAAAAACATGATCATAAAAGAAAATTACAACAATAATTAACATTAACTAAATATCAATAAAGATTAAGAAAGAAAGGAAACTCAAAAACTACTTATCTATGGTCCTAAGCTTGATCAGATCATAGTTATATCAAGGGGTAGTTTCATCAAGGAAAGCAAAAGTCTTCCTACGTAGTTCATTTGTAGTAATTTATGGCTTTAGTGTTATACTCGATTAGTGAAACATGCTCTCGTAGCGTGATTAATTAAAACCATATACTTAAGAGTTCATTAATTGCCTTACAAAGGATTTGTAATTTTTTTTATCGATGGAATATATCCAACCTATTTTTCATTGCTAATGATTTCAAAACCTATAGCCTTAGCATCACCTGCTACATAAATCATTCTCATAATGAATATGGCATGCCATCTAACAGCCTTTTGTATATAAATATTATTTATAATATTTACATATGCCACACATCAGATATTTATAGTAATTCAGTAAAATTTACATGCATAAAATATTTTACTACTTATAATTATACAATGATAATTACATTAATAAAAATGTTTGCTAAGAACATGTAATATTATCAAAAATGTATTTTGAGGATCGTACGTAGCTCAAATTATCCTGATTATCTTGATGCTTTATTAATCTGATTGCCTCTCTAGACTACTTTAGCCTACGTTCATCAAAGGATAAACACCGAGTATAAACTCATTGGTGCTTAATGATAGGTATAGTAACATTTAATTTTCAATTTCAAAAAGTAATAATAAACATAGATTAAATATAAAGAGAAAAGTAGACTATATAACATCTCATCAACAATCTCCATGAGCATATTAATATTTCTATAATATGGATATCACTATCTATTATAATCATGTGGAAAGAATATTAATTTTGGTTGACATCATAACAATAATAATTATATGTGGTATCCTCTCTGTCTCTATCATTTCATCCTTTCTATTCACGAGATAACAATTATATAATATTCATGCTAATGCTTATAAATAGTAATGATATGTTGTATGAATTATGAATGCTAATGCTTTGCATTTTATTCTCTATCTCATTTCACTATATATCCATGTGACTCATTGCGGAGGGACCCGAACCTAACCTACCTCATGGTTAATAATTTATCACATGGCTCACTGAAGAGGGACCAAACTCAACCTACCTTAAGAACAATTATATCATCATACTATGCACAGTGGTAGGGACATAACTCAACCTACCATCGAGGAGGGACCAAACTCAACATGCCTCATAAATCTCATCAAATATTAATTTATATAAATATACTAGTGTCTCCCTTATATCGCCTTATATATATACTCTATACATATATATAACTATGCCTCCGTTATTCCTCCAAAATGTCATGTTGATGGTTTATGATGCATGACTTTTTCGTGTATAACCATTTAGAATATTTATATATCACATAACCATCATTAATGACATATACTTAATATTCATAATAATTTACGTTTCAAAGCTTAAATCATCAAGCTTTTGATTTTATCTGTAATTTTTATTTATAACATAATTATTACTAGGCACAAACTTACTTTTATTTCATCTTTATCTTTCTATGAAGTAGAAGCTATGATCTCCCTATTATCTTCATCTGTTATGTATAAGTATTTTGATACGTTAACCAAATATCCATATAAATATTCCATTCATTCATATTTATGTATCTGGTATCCATATATGTTGCTCAATTTTTAATCATTTTTACTTAAAGAATAAGAGATCATTTATCAATAATTTCAAATCATAAATATTTTATTTGATAATACATATTTTTAAATATTTGATTCTTTTACTTAATCCATTACTTTATTCATAGCATGGTTATATCATCGAGAAGGAATAGTTCAATCACTCACCAACATGTATATTTAGAAGTCAGAAGGGTTAAATATAATCCAACTGTTCTTCTTAATTTTCTTGAAATCCACCATAACCTACAATTTAGTTACTTTTACTTAATAATTATATATTAATATATATTTGTGTATAGATATGCAACAAGCAACAATCTTCCAGTTTGCCAATTTCAAATTTCCAACATAAAATACATCCCACTGTACATTCACGTTCTTATCTTTTAGGTGATGTTATTATTGCTCAATTTTATACCTTAAATTTTGGCAACTAAGGTAAGTCCTTTCTCATGATTGTTTGATTCAATCATGTTTTAGACAATTCCTTTATGCTTGTTTTCCTCTCAAATTCTGCATCTTAGTTAAGCTCAACAACTAAGTTGAACTTCTTAATTTGTTTATGTAATTTAGGTATGACCCTTCAAACCTATGCATACAAATTTTATGTTAACCAAGTTGTCCCTATGATTTAATTCATGGTTTGAACCAATCCATAACACTCACCAACAGCTTAACCTTTTACTTCAAATTATCCATGCCTAAGTTATAAATTTAGAGAGAATCAAGTATTCATGCTATGCCAGTACCTGCTCAAGTTCATAATATCTAATTCTCTACCACACATACTTAATTGTACACCCTCAAACCTAAGCTGCTAGAATTAAATGAACATTAATTAATCACCTATTGGTCTATGATTAAATGGTGAGAAACAGTTATTATTCTTTTAGTTGCTGGTGTGTAAGTTCATGCGCATTAAATAGGTTTATTTTCCAATCAAAATTCTTATTTAAAGTTCTCATGCTTACCCGTAGGTGACAAAGCTCTACTAACAGTCCTAAGTTACTCTAACAATCCTATACTCTAGGAATCTAACACACCCAATAACTTCATTAATAATCCAATTCATTTCAAGATTGAAGTAAGAGATTCATCTCTCTCATAAATTACCCTTTCTTGCTATAATTTAAACTCATCCAAGAATGACGTTAACATTCTTAATCATATTCATTAATATACTCACATTTTTTCATTAAATCCAAGAATCAATAAGCTAAACTTCATTTAATTATGGCTTATAAAATCCAAGATTCTACAACTAACTCTATGCTAATTCCATTTCCTTCACACCATCACAACCCATGCATTCTTGATTGGTTCTATAAGGAAATTGCAATCCACTCCACTCTTTTATGATTTATGCACAGCTCTAACTTGTGTAACCTTGTAAAAGCTTCCCTTACATTAAGGTTAACAGTTAGAAAACTCAACATAAATAATAGGTGAAATCCATAACAAGATTCACTATTTATTCAGTTCTCTCTTTTGCTTAATTTAAACCTTTTAGTCTAATTATCGGTAAGATTAATGCGTGGACACTCCATTTGTAAACCATTAGTCACACAATTCATTTATCATACACATTTAACCTCACTTTCATAAGGTTAACCAGCTTCCATCCAGTTTAAATACCACCAACTAAATATTTATCTACAAGCAATTACATATTACAACCCATATATACATGATTAACTCCATCCTCACTTAAAGTTCTTGCATAAAAATGGCTTTACATACATAATAAAGGGTTTGACTCACCTACCTTAATCAGAAGTGGCTGTACATAAGGTGATAGCTGACTTAAATTCTCAAGAATAAATCCCTTCCATGCATCTTCTTCTTTACAAAATTCCCTTCTTCACTCTCAACTAATTATGATGGTGCACTTTAAGTAATGAAGAGCTTCCTTACTCCTTGTTTAGATATAGTCCCCTTCATGAAAAGGGCTGAAACTTTCTAGCACTGCCTTATAAACCTCCTCTAAAAACTCCATTCTCTTCATTTATTATTATTATTATTATTTTAATTTTCTAAATTAACTTGTAAATTGTTATAATTAGTTAATATTTATTGTCACATCCTGCATTTAGTGATTATTGTGCATTCATAAATTAAGATTATGTTGTGTTTTCTATGTTATTGTTGTGAAAATGATGTGAAATTATGATTATGGTGATATATTTCTAATAAAAACTGAGTTTAAAGCTTAAATGTGGATATTGAGAATTTTGACGTAAACCCCTAAAACTGTTGTTAAACGGCACTAAAACTTGGATTCTGAGTTATATACAGTGAATTTGACTAAATAATTTTGACCATTGTGCTTGTGTTAACTTAATTTAGATATATGTAAATTTTGAAAATTTTGGATTAAATTTTTTTTAAGATGTTAAAATTTGGTCATATTTTTTTAAGCAAGCAATTGATGAGATATTAAGGAAGTTAGATGTGTAAGTTAATTATAAATATTTCTTTAGCAAATTTTAGAATTTATATAAGTTATTTATAGCTTAAGTATAATTATTTGATTAAAAATAGGAACTTGGGATTATAAAGTTAATTAATAACTAATTAGGATAAATTAGATTATATTATTTGTTAAAAACAAAATAATAAAATGAGAAGTTAGGTGTTAAGGGGCGTGGAATGATAAATAGAATTTAGGATCTAAGAGATTAAAAAATTTTTTTGAAATGATTTATGATAGGGAAGGGTAATATTGGCTTGAAATGTGAGTGTCAAATGGTGCCCTGCTTATCTAGCAGCAGCCGTCCCTTATTCCTCTCCAAATGCATCCAAAAACATTTTCTTTTCTCTCTATTTTCATCTTATGGCCAAAAATGATCCATCTTTGTCTTCCACCTACCCAAATGTTTCTTCATTAATCATTTTATTTCTTTCTTATGATTTTAAATGGTAAATTGCACCAAGCAGCTCATCTGCTTCCTTATCTCTACTGTCTAACATTTCTTTTTTTTATTCAAATCTGCTGTTTTTGTAAAGCATTTTCACTTCTTCAAGATTGAAACCAAGGCCGGGAATAGATCATCAAAAAGGGGCTGCTCGATTTCTTAGTTTTCTTCTTTTAGTTCTTATTTTTTTTCTTCTTGTCAGTTGAGCAAGCTTCGAACAGAAGCAGCAAGGTTTGGCTTCCAAATTCCTTTTCATTTTCTTTATTTTAGATACTGTCTGAAACCTACTTTTGTAATCTTTATGGTTTTAAAGTAGGAACTTCTTAAAACCTATTTTGTTTTCCAGCAAAATCGCAATCTTCTTTGCGTAAACCATTCTATATTCATGTTGTTCTAACTCTTTTTGTTCTTCTGCATGATTGTAAAGGCTTAAATTTAACAGAAAGAGAAGCAGGTTCAGGAGGCTCTTTTACAATTGAAATTTAAATCACGTAGAACACTTGTTGTGGAGCAATTTTTAGAGTTTTTGGTAAGGTGAGAACTATGTATATTTAGGATTTATGTCACTTGAATTTTGGGTTTTATTGAGTTGCTGGTTTGGCAGAATATTCATAGACTTATCAGAATAGTTTTATTGGTTTTAGATGGTAGTTTGATGCTTAGAATTATTAGAGCTGTATTGAGATTGAAATTAAGTGCTAATGTGACGTGGGTGCATATGTTTTGGGCATT
Source organism: Dalechampia spathulata (assembly GCA_948192965.1). NCBI lineage: Eukaryota > Viridiplantae > Streptophyta > Magnoliopsida > Malpighiales > Euphorbiaceae > Dalechampia > Dalechampia spathulata. Next base: position 21,099 of record CANYBF010841109.1, read on the forward strand.
TTGCTTGTTGGCTGCAGCTTTGACAAGAACAAATGGTATGTTTAAAATTGTTTTGATTCAAAAAGTTATTAAATAAGGGATAATTGATAAAGGACATAATTTTAATTAGTTAGATTATTGATCCGCGGAAGTAAAATATTTGGATGATTGTGTTTTAAGTTACATTAATTTATTTAGGTAAGTAGACTATGAAGTTAAATAATAAAAAGATTTGGCATAAATAGAATTAAGAAGTTTTATAAGAGATTGATATAAGTAATAATCATATTAAGTTGCATAACAAGTCTCATACGATGATGAAACCTCGCTGGATTCTTTAAGACATTTAAATAGGTTAAAACAAAAATCATATGGATGTTGGTTTGGTTAAAATAAAATAATCATAACCTTTAAACATATATTAATCCATGAATTTTGATATTTAAGATTAAAAATTTTTTTAAGTGAGGAATTTTTATATAGTACTAAGGATCAATATTTTAAAAAAAT
>CANYBF010841184.1:0-12538 GCA_948192965.1 Dalechampia spathulata
ATATATCATATCATTCATGTATATTGATAAATTATTATGACAAATGAAATAATGATGATGATATGAAACATGATGAAAATGACACATATAAATGGCATACAATAAATGATAAGATGGAATCATGTTTGTTATATTCAATAATGTTTTGGAATTTATTAATATAATGATTATTGTGATATTTCAATAATTGTTACACTAGCACCACTAAGTTTTATACTCAGCGTTTATCAATTGATAAATGCAGGACCAAGTAAAGCCGCAGAACAAGAACGTTAGTGAAGCAGCTGGACATATCAATAGAATATTGGTAAATGGGTTGAGTTCCTTCAGACTTCTATCTATATAAATTATCATGCAACTACATAAACAAAACACTCTGGCAGTAAATAAATTAAGTTTGACAAACCTAAAAATATGTAAACTATTAATGCATGTATGTTATAACTCTAATGAGGTGATGACTTATTATGTTAAAACCTAGGAATAGTAAATGTATTGGATTAATATGAGTTTGCATGCAAGTTATATGTATAAACAATAAATAAATAAATAAATTTTTATGGAATGTATGGAATCCGTTGTAGGATAATTATTGACTTCCTCGGTTAGGAAGTTAATAATCATTCTACGGGAGCATGTTACGCAGCCGAAAGACGTGACATAATGCAATATGAATTGTATTCCTCATTTACCATCATAATGATGTGCTATATGATAATGAATGTAAATATGAGTTGCATTCTTCTATTCTCTATAATCTCATCATTTCTTTGTGGCCACATCAATCTCTATATGTGATTGTGCACAATCTATATTAGGTAAATCTTCAATAATTTATCTTTCCAGTATTTTTGTATACTTTATCCCTATAACGTTTCAATATATAAATATACTGGTGCCTCCCTTATTTCACCTTATATATATTTATACATATATATATATATATATGTATATATATTTATACATACATATATATATATATATATATATATATATAGTTGTGCCTCCCTTACTCCTCTAAAATATCATGCTAATGATTTGTGATGCATGATTTTATCATGTATACATCCATATACTGATGGTACAATTGTAAATCAATAACATTCCAAGACATATCAATATATCACATCTCCAACATTAATAAATAATAATCAAACATTCATAATTTTTATGTTACGAAGCTTAAATAGTCCAGCTTTTTATTTTGCCTATAATTTCATCTATAGTATAATTATTGTAAGACATAAATATAATATATTTCATTTCTAATGAGTTAAAGATATATATAGTAATTCCTAATGTGCTAATAAATAATCATCAAATCAATTGGAAAATATCAATTTATATAGATATTTCTATCAATATGCTCGTGAGGTGTTTATAGTCTGTTATATTTAGACTTTATTTTCCTGGTAAATAAGCATAACCATAATTTCAATATTCACTATCGATTCACTATATATATATATATAAGTTTCCATGAATATCGTATATACAACTTTAGAGTTTTCATTCAATTAAATAATATTAATCTTTTTCAAATATTACAACCAAACACGCTAATCATGTGTTTATTACTATCAAGGTTATAATTAACTAACTCATTGAATGACCTTTATTTTCTAAATGAAAGTATTAATAATTTAGTAAACGATGATAAAAGAGTTAATCGATAAATTTTACTATAATACATTTACCTTTAGGTAGGCTATTTATTTATCTGTTAGTTTCATATATAAAAGTTAATGGTAAACAAGCATAAATAGTTTGTATATGTATATAACTATCAATATTTCTTTATAACATATTTATAAATCACTTTCTTATATATAAGAAAAAAGGTAATTTCAGGTCAAATGTGTCATTCATCATTCATAAAGCAAACTAATATGCCTATTAGGCATTTTATAACTTTTGATGTGTGTAAGCATTATGTTCAAACTCAAATAAAAATATCATCTGTAGATAGATTATTCAATTATGAGTAAATAATAATTAAATTATAAGCAAAGAATATTACCAACGCATAAATAACCTTACATGTGCCTTTGTGTACCTGCTAATTCCATTTATGGAATTGGAAATAAATAAGCACAAACTTGCTTTTACTTATCTTCATTTGTAAGTAAGGTATTAAGTTAATTCAAATCAATGTGAAAATAGCTTTCTATTACATTAAATCAATAAGCTAGATTTACATGTAGATAGATTTATCATAAAAACTAATTTTTTAAAACTAGAAGTATATTTAAAAATCATTTTGTTAAAAATGGAAATTTTATATTTTGAAAGATATTTGATTTAAGCTCAATGAGGTATATATTCTTAAAATTTCCTTAACAAAATTCTAAGATACCTTATTAAAAAAATCTCCTTAAAATCCTCATAACATCCATTAAATAACTTATATAAGTGTAGCTTATGAATTTGATTTCCAAGTCAATTTGAACTGCTTCCATCTACGTATGTAACTTGATATATTTGATTCTTAAAAATAAATTATATTAAATCTATATGAAAATTATTTAGAAATAAAGAAAAATTACAAAAATTTCTATTTAGAAGATAAGATAAATATCCTTCTATGATTTGAAAAATAAATGTTACACATAATTACTTAAAATATCAAGTTAAATAACTACCAAATACATGATTTATCCAATTAAGATCTTTAATGAAAACTTTTATTAAGTATCAATTATCCATTTAAAACAATCAATCACTTAAAGTTAAAAGCAAATGTGATTAACATTAATCAAAAGAATAAAAAATATTATTTTTAAAACATAAACATCAATAAAGCTTAATAAATAAAATTCTACTTATTTTACTTATTTTACTTGGAGTAGTATTAAACTATATAATGAAGTCCAAAATATTAGAACAATATAAGGAAAATTCATAAAGAGTTTATAAGATGAGATTCTTATTTTATGCAAATATTCAATATCTAAATTTATCCCTAATCATAGTATTAATAAGATTGGAGATCATTAATACATAGATCAGCATATGTTATACTTCCTATATAGGGTGATCCTCATTCACTTTAACATCAGATGTCTAAAGTAAACATATGGATGAACATTACAATACTGGTTAATTAGAGACCTTGCCAATGAGATTTCATATAGATAATTAATCTATATCTATAAATAGTTCTCACTTATATCAGTAGCACAAGTATCCTTGGACTTCAGATATTAAGGTTATCTTAATTATGAATTATTATGCTTTGAATTCTCTGCTTTATTCCTCTTTAAGAGGTATTCATAATTAGGAGGTTGGGTCTAGTATAAAGTAGTTAAAGATATTTGTATATCAAAAGAGGATTCACCATCTTAAATTAATTATAGTGGTGTTATCTTATTGATTCATGTAATAATCTTTGATTCAAGAATCTCTGACTAAAGTAGAATGCCAAGTGTTGAATGCGATTTGTAATGGCATTTTGACAATAACAATTATGGTATAAAAAACATCAAGTTTAAGGCATGATTTAACATATTTGATCATGCATTGAGTTGACATTTATCCATACTCAAACCGAAATGATATAGTATATGGTGAAAAGAGTTTATAACAAGGGTATTTGATGTAGAAGGGTTGTACTCAAACTAATGACCTTTTGATATTTAGATAGTCATGATATATGACTAGACATCACTCTTGACTTATATATGATACTATTAAATAAGATTTAAAAATATTACAATATGTTACCAATATGTCAAGAAGTCAAAAGGTTACATAAAAGTTAAAGGATTAAAAATAAAGAATAGATGTTGATATAATATAAGCTATTATTTTATGGTTATAAGATAACTTGAATTTGTCATTTTCTTAAGATAGAGCATGAAAAGAGCTTCAATTTAATACCAAGATCATGTTATTTTGATAAGTAGAATTCCAGATACATATGATTTAAAGTTGCATGTATGATGCACATGATTATGCATGTACATATGTCACATGACTTGCACATGCATGAATTAAGTTGGAAGATTAAGGTTATATGATTGTCATATGACTTATTAGGGTTTTGGAGGTGTATGATACACATATGCTAATAAGGATTAAGTCAGCTTATGTGTCATGACAACAATATTAAACCAATACACTTACTAAGTATTCATAACTTTTCATGATATATTATTAGTCAATATCAACTATTAATACAACAATTATGTTTTACTAAAGTCTTTAAAAACATCATACATAGAGCATTTTACACGTATAAATTCCTAATTAATGGGCATATAATATCCATATAAATATTCATAATCATTCCATCGTTTAATATGAAATATAAGTCAATTTTTATTAATTCAACAATTACACCATACCACATTCATTCCAAAAAATCAATTAGAAAATAATATCAATTACCATCATTTCATCATTTAGATAAATGCATTTAATATTTTTAAATAATCTTATATTGGCACTTTTAAAACATTTACCTTACCTGTCCATTTTGTTTCTCATATCAATAATTATTAAGCACAAACTTGATTTTTCATTGTCATTTTCCTTACTACTAAATTGAGATGATTGCCTTTTCACCCTCTTACATCAATGATACTTAAGTATCTTAAGACTTTTTTATATATTCATTTATTATTAAAGCATGGTTTAACCACTTTTTTTTAAAACATTAAACAGTCCTAACTTTTTAAATCATTGATTCAAATCATTCTTGTATTCATTAAGGTTATTTTTCTCATCAAATTATTGCACTCATACATAAATTTGCCATGTGATTTTCATATAATCAATTAACTTTTTAGAAGGTATTACATGCTACTTAGGAAAAAAATAACTAAATCTTTATGCATAATAGAACATTCGTGCTACCTTATATTCATTTTATTTTACTTTTTAATTCATATATTATTTGCTAAGTCATTAAACAATAGTATTTTTACAACATATCTCAAATTATATGGTGTATGTACCTTTTAACAATGCTACTAGTAGTTATATAATGTATGTGTGGGTGGGGCTTTCATCGCATCCCAGAGCGAGGCTTGCGATAGATGGCACCGAGGGCTCGCTTGGAATGAAGGTGTTGTCTTCTCAAAGGGGCTACCTTGAGGAATGCAATGGACTCAAAAGAGTCACAAAGTTGGAGTCACCACTTGATGGTTCTAGATTTGGTTCAATCAACCCATGACATGAGTGCTAAGTTAAACCCTCTAAAGATAGGTTTGGGTGATGAACATCTATTTTATTAGAGTTTCTAAATTTGATTTTACCATTTTAATTAAGTTGATGGCCTTAGGTAGGCGAGCAACCAAGGGTATAAAGTAAGTACACAGCGCGACATGTTATGATGATAATCATAACATAACATATATGACATAGCAAGTATAGCATGACATGTGGAGCTATATAACATAAGGGATGGTGTATGAAGCATAATGTATACATGACATATGTATGATATAGCATAATGACATGGCATATGCATGGCATAGCATAGTGATATGGCATTATGATATAGCATGTGTGTGACATGGCCTAGTGTCATGGCGTATATATAGCATGGCATAGTGATATGACATGTGTATGGTGATATGGCATATGATATGACATAACATATATTATAGTAAATATAATAATCAATCAAATGCATACGAATGAAAATTAATAAGGGCTAGTGAAAGGGATCGAGAGAGATAGGGGAAACACGAGGGAATATACTTAAAACATACATCCTAAGGAAAATTTTAAAAAAAGGCCTATTCTATTATAAAAGGGCCTTCAATGATACAAAAATCCAAAATGTGTAATAATATCTCCTTTACTTAGGGAAACATCCTTGGGTAGTACGAGCTAAAATACATGAAAATGGAAAGTGAGCATAAAAGGAAATTAAGCAATAAAAGGAATGTTTGGATATTTTGATCCATTCACTGCCATGTAAAGAGATGGATCAAGGATCAAATCCCTGAAATGTGTCAGCAACATTCATATAAATAAGAAAATAAATGTGAGTATAATTATGAAAATAAATCAAATTTTGGCAATAATCAATCATACCATAATTAGAAGATTCTAAGATCCTTTACAATATCACTTAGAATTTTGTCAATATCCAATTAAAGTTTATAATGACAATAAACATAAAATTAATTAAAAATAACATTTAATTGAAAAATAAAGTAAAATTATATTGATTTAATGGTAAAATTAATTAAATTTTATCATGAAAATCAAAATTAAGAGACTTTGATAGCTTTAGCATCAATTAGAGTATAGATTCAACACTTAATTTGATCTCAATCATGTCAATTGCTAATAAATTCAATCAAAAATAACATTTAATTCAATAATTTAATTTTGAGGCTAAAATTAAATAAATGGTGATGATTTATGATAAAACTTACTCACTTGGATCATTTTACTATCACAAATGTCATTAGAAACGTCAAAGAAATAGAAAATCAAAGCAAAATTAATTTAAAAGTGTTGAATTCCTATCAAACCATATCAATATATGTATTGCACAAACCATTACATGCATCACATATATTGAAAATTGGACTATATGCATCACATAAAAGTAGTATGTGTGATGCATGTAATGCATAATAAACTATATGCAATACATATAATGATATAAATGATGCACATAGTATTTATTAGAGAAATAAAGCCACATTTTATGAAGAAAAGTATGAATATTTATTAATTATTCAATCATTACAAGTTATTTATGACATTTGCAAGTCTTAAATGGTATTCTAGCACTTGAGAAAGTAACCAAAATTACAAATTAAGCCATAAAATTGAAGAGAACTAGAAGAAAAATGATTTGCCAAGGCTAGTAAAGTTATCCTTCAAATCAAAAATATGATTAAGATTTTAGTGAGATCAATTTAGTCACTAAGCCTAATTAATTGTTTAATTAGGTGAAATTTTAATTTAGAAAGAGTGTTAATGCTTAGAATCAAAGTTAAAATGTTTTCAGCCCCTTTAAAGTCAATACTCGAAGGGTATTTATATAACCCATCGGGTAGTGAACCAATGGTCAATTGGCAATGTAGGATAAAGTGCATTTTCCAACTATATGCTACACATATCATTGAAAACTAACTTCATGTGCTAGCTTACACGAATTGTGAACTAGATGTATCATATATCTAAATGACTCATAGAGCTATGAAACATATGTGTGCAAGTTAGTTTCAAAAATGGAAACCCGTGTCAAGTTGTATCGATAAGGAAACAAGTTTATATCACGTGCACATAAAAAGGCCAACTTCATGCGCTGCCTTGTACGAGCAAACTACTAGATATACCATATGACCGAATGGTTTATGCCATTGTAGAAAGCATGTATGCAATCTGAATTTGAAAATAGAGCACTATACTAAGCTGTATCGAGAAAAATCTAAAAATTACACGCATATGGGTGTAAATCCAATATCAACAGTTTGCCCCTTGGTTAAGATCATTCTAGAATGACACAAGCAAAAGTTGATGGAATGAGACCTAATTATAGTATGGATTTTTGCCCAAAGTTAGGAATAGCACCCGGTTGATGCTCAAGCTAATGTTGAATAAGATCCATTAGGGATGGTAGTTGAGGATACTCATACCAAGATGTATGATCAATGTTGGTCATCATATAATGCTAACATTGAGGCTTGTAACCTAATTATGCCATTGGGAGCTCGATGCTTAGGCAAGACAATCAAAGATGATCAAAAGTGATGCTTGTGCTAAGGCTTGTAACCCAATTCTGCTATTAGGTGGCTTATGCTCGGGTGAGGAGATCAAGGCTGACTCTTTTGGGATACCAAGTCTTATAACCCAATGCTAGCATTGGGAACCTTATGTTGAGGGTAAATGATCAATGTTGATCATATGATGCTTATGTTAAGGCTTGCAACCCAATTCTACTATAGGGAGCCTAATGTTTGGACGAGGCAATCAAAGCTAATCATGGTCAACTGTTGGACTGATGCCTTTGCTGGAAGGCTCAAACATCATCTAAAATCTAAGTTCAGATGCTTACTGCCAGCGTTTAGGAATCAAATGTTTTATTCCATGATCATTGTTGGATCAAGTGGTCAATTCTGGAACCTAAATGATAAATTATTGGATCAAGATTGAATAACTATTGGTTCTAAGATGATCAACTGTTTGATTAATGCTCGTGCCATCAAATACATGTATGATATTTCCAAAAATAGTATTTGGAATCCATTATTGGAATTCAACATTTTTTTTATTAACAACTTGACTAGTAGTCAAAAGTTTGATTAAAATTGATCATCTGTAGGATCAATTTCTAATCTATGCCAGATATAGGAAAATAATTTATTAGTGATATTGAAATTGAAATGGTTTGGGGAATACTTGAATTTTAAGTATCAGTCTACTAGGTTCTGATTAATTTCCTAAATTTTTTAGACATTGCAGTTCATAAAAATTAGACTCACCAGGAAAATAATCTCTAAAAATTATGAAATTTTCATGGTAACCTGAGTTTAATGAGTGCATCTTCATATGAGTATGGTGCGTATTGGTAGAGCTCCTTGTGGCTAATGCACGTTAGTATTTTTTATGATGTACAGAGCATGTTCTGCTACATGCTATCATAGATGCTTAGATTTTAGGCAACTCAACCAGGGATTCATAAGTTTAAGTTCTTAATAATTTGACCTCAGATCAAGTAAGAATAAGACAATTTTATTAGCAAAAAAATGAATGGAACTAATTCAGAATATACCTAAGTATGCAATTATTGATTCTATTTGATGTCTATTTGGATGAATGTAAATATGTCCTAATGCATGGTATAACATGCCTCTTCCTAGATATGTCAAGGTATTAGTATGTAACGATGAGCAACACATGTTAATTGCGTGCCTTGAGCATCATCTCTTTTACCTGGGAGAGTGCATCATCAACTAATATTGGGGGTCAGCAGGTCGTTAGAGCCTTCCTTATCTCCTTGGATAATGTTCTCATCATCTTATATTAGTTTCAGCCTAAGGATTATATCTGTATTGATAGACTTCCCTTGTAGTGACCGCCCTTTGGAGTCATTAATAGATTACCTGACCTTTATTCAAGCATAATTGCCAGGGCTTATGGAGCTATTTACCCCTAGAGGGAAAAGTACTATGGCAAGCAGATCTTGAGGTTAGCCTGCTACCTTTAGTGGAGGGAGAGGATCTTATGGCTCTACTATATCTGGGAGCTCTTGAGGGAGAGGTGCTCCTAAGAGGGCATAAAGCAGAGCATCTAAGGTGGTACTAGAGGCAGAGGCAGTGAGCCTTGAGGTGCCTCCTGGTTTTAAGTTTCCCCATGACTTCATTGAAGGGCAACTTTTGTGGCCATAAAACCCCTACATGTAGTCATATGATAGGGATAAGCACCCATATGAGGTGATGTTCCATGTACCAGAGAGAGATAAGGTTGCATTTGCTCCTCCAAATACCATTCATGTAAGTAGCTCTTCATGCATTGTCATACTCTTAATTCCATTGAACTCTTATTGCAATTATGATGACCTATATGGATGCCTTAGGATGGCATGGTAGATGTCTCTTAAATATTGATTGGGCTACATCAGCATCATAACATGGAGATGCTGGAATTACATTTGAGTACCTATAACCTGTGTTATCAAGATGTTTATGCATGTATGATTGACTTCTATGCCTATATGATTATGCAATGTAAGGACATTATCATGATATAATTGAGTCACACTAGGTCTACGTCTAGATGATATGGTGGCTAATAGTCAACATCATCCATCTGACTAAGCGCTTGGTACGGTACAACATTGTTACAGAGTCTCCTAGCCCTAACTCAGATGAGGTCAAACTTACAATGATGATGATGAGAAATGATCTAAGGCTAGCCTCCATATTGTTACACTATATCTCTTAATTTCTGTACTAGGATAAAAGAGTAGTAGTATTATGTAGCCTTGCATGGCTTCTACTTACTACACTTGAGTTGTGATGTATAAACATTTGAATGTTATCGAATGTTGGACACACTGTATCTTTTGAATTTTCACTATGAAACCATGTTGTTTGCTACCTTTATTCTTATGTAAGAATATTATGCATTATGTTCCTTTATTGAAACATAACCTATCTATTCTTTTATGTAAGATTAGGTAGACAATGACTAAAGAATCACTTTCTACTTTTTGTACCATCTCTTGCTAGTAGGGCTATACTAAGTGGAGCATATTGAGTGGGTTTGGGCTCCAATACCTAAAGATGTTTTAGCATATCTCCATTAATTCTACTTTTCTACACATTGTAGTGGAGTTTTGGGACCCAATAGCCCCTGTCTTTCAATTTAGACATGTGGAGCTATGCCAGATGTATGAGGAGTTTACCACTATCCTTAAAGTTTCATGTTGCATGATGATAATTCTGACAATGCCTATATCTAATCAAGGTGTTTGACATCAGCCCTACTATAACAAGATCACCATTAGCTGTTAAGTGTTCTGAAAAACTTGCTACTATCTTCCACCTATGCAGCCATAAGTTGATGACCACCCCTTTGTGGCTAAAGGTAGCTGGGTTTGGGTTGCTGGTACAATTCTTATTCATTGACCCATCTAGATATGGAGATCTAATGATTAGTTCAATGATTGACCAGATAGAGTAGGGATAAATCCCTTTTTTGATGATCATGGAAAAGATGGTTTTTAGGCTAAAAATGATGAAACATGGTCAATTTGAATGCCTTAGTGGTAGGCTACTTCTACTACAGATATAGACTCTAAGCTGCCTTTGCAGATTTTCAACTTAAAAAAGAGATATTTTACCTAACTTTTGCATGAGTTTCCTCTTATGAGGTTTTTAGCTCATTTAACCATTTGATTTTGCTTTAAACCCTAATTTTTGTTTTAGCTACTCCCTTAGGTTTTTAATTTAGTGGTTGACTGTAATTTTTACATGAGTAGCTTTTTGTAAGGTTTTCAACCCATCGAGCTTTTCTTTTTATTTATATATTTTTACATATATAACTTCAAGAGAACCTGGGGATCTTATCGCCATTAACGAGTGATCCATATAGATATGCACCTTGTAGCTACATGAGGAGAGCCTACATATTCAATGAGGTAAAGACATTAACATTCGATGGTTGGGTTGAGTATCCCTGAGAGTGAGGTTAGATGGACTTGTCCTTGGTGGCATATTCAGCAGATGATGGTGAGAACGTACATAAATTGTAGTTTGCTACTAAGATTTAAAGGTTACACTTACTATAGTCATACTAAGGTCTATCATCAGTGTAACCATAGATAGACTATTCCTTATTCACTGATGAAGTTTGAGGGAGAGCTATTATTATCTTGCTTCTTGGAGCATGTGGAGAGGATTTGGCCTTGCTATAAGATTGTATCGGTAGAGACCCTTGGAGCTGGATCTATTATAAATGATGAGTATAAGTTGTGGGTGTCACACCATACTTAGATTTCTATATTACATGTGCTATTAGACAATAAAATAGTGCTTTATGTTTGAAACTTATAATTCTTATGGCTAATTTTATGAACATGCATTCCATTTTCATTATTGAAATTAAAGCATTTGCATGAAAAATGTTAAAAGTGGCATAGAAGTTCTAATATGTATAAGACTTAACCTCTGTCACTGATCAGTCTCGTGCAAGATTTTTTAATAAACTATTTTGAGGCTCACCTTTTGCTTTTAAGAGCTTTAAGTTTTGTATGAGTCATCCAAGTGGATTTTCAACTCATCAAGTGATCATTTTTCTTTTTGTCTTTCTCTTTTTACCCTTTACTATAGAAAAAATACTTCTTCAACTAGTCATGGTTCACAGGTTAACAGAATTCATTACCCTATAAAAAAATATTGACGGTGCCTTTAGATAGAATCTTCTTAACCAGAAATGAGCCTTCCTAGTTTGGTATGAATTTCCTGTGTGGGTCACGAAAAGCTAGTCTGAATTGTTTTAGAACTTTCTTATTAAATGCATTTACCATGCATTCTTGTAAAGTTGTAAATGATAAAGAGCCTTTAGCCACTTCTTATTAATGGCAACCAATTATTCATAATTAGCCCTTTTCCACTCAACTTCTGCAATTAAGCTTCCAAGATAGTCCAAAGTAGCTTGAGGGTGATAAAGAGAGGATTAATGATGCTCGATCCTATATCTCTCTAACAAATCAATTACTTATCCCTAAAACTACACACCATTGTTGGATACCAAGTGATGTGACACCCCATATTGGCATATGAGATCCTTTTCTATAAACTTGGCAACTGTAAGAGCAGCGCACCCCGGACGCGGGAGTGCTGCACACTGTTCGGTGTGAAATGCCATGATGCTTGCTCTCAATGGCGTATTTCCATAGTTGATTGGTCTTTAACCTAGAAAGATCACGTCGAGTTAAAAATGGAGTCGCCACCTAGTTTGTTTTATCAATTCAATTGAATGACTAGAAAACTAGGAAATAAAACCCGGGCCTTCCTGTGTTGGAAAGCGGCCTGAATTTCTTCAGAGTTTGGGTTCGGGATTT
>CANYBF010841957.1:0-17494 GCA_948192965.1 Dalechampia spathulata
CCACTTAACATATTTAATTTATTAATAAATTAACCTTTAACTTTATTATGATCACATACTCCATTATTCCTCCATTTAACATATTAAAATATATTTTAAGCCTATCATAAATGAAAATGCCAAATACCTTATCTTTAATTCGTAATTTTAAATCTTAAATATAAATCATTTTATACTATCAACTAATTATTATTATTATAATTATTTTAAACCCTTTATTTACACTTAAATCACTTAATTAATTATCCATTTAAGTGTATACTTTAAATTTCATCCACTAAATCATATTCAAATATATTTTAAGTCCATGTTTTCTAAAATGCCATATACCTTATCTCATTAATCAATCATAGAAATTATTTTCTTTATCTTTTAATCATTAAGTTCCAAAAGTCATTAACAACTTCAAATCAACCTTAAGCCTTTATGAAACTTAAATTAATTTATCTTTTCTTAAATATTTACTTATTAATCTTACCAAACCCTTAATCATGCCTTTTTATCTTACCAATTTGATCTTTTTCTTACCTTAATGATTCAGCCAATACAAAGAAGACCACCAAACACACCCACACACACACCCAATCCACTATACTTCATCATTATACAACCTAAACTTGCTAAAACTTTAAATCAAAATTAAAACTATTAAATATACCTAAGAATCATTCAGCCATAACCCAAAATGTACACAAATATTTCAGTCTTAACATCAAAATACTCAAAAATGCATAAATCTTAAAGATTCAACATCAAATCATACTCATCTTCATTAAACTAAATAAAAACCAACTCCTTCTTTCTCTCCTTCAAGTTTTTAAACCCGATCTATAAGGATCTCCATATTTTAACATGTTTTATGCTTACTTTTTCATCAATACTCACATGCATTCCCATCCAAAGGTGATTCAACCAAGAAAAATTAATATACATATCAATAGGTTGCATTTTCAAAGGAAAGCACATAAATCTTGAAATTTTCAGCCTTAAGATGAACAAAGAAGAAGAAATGGTTTGACTTTTCACTAAACAAAAGAAACATGAACGATTTTGACCAAATAGGAAAGAATACTTATATACTTATCTTTAAACTTGAAGTTTAAAAAGAAAAAAAGGAAGAAAGTTATGATTTTAAGAGGTAAAGAGAAAGTGTTTCAGCCTTGGCTTTATCTTCATGAAAAATGGAGATGCTTCATCAAACCTTAAGTTACTCATGTTGATCTTGTTGGTTGTTTTAAGTTTGAAGAGAAATATGAAGAACAAAAGAGTTGATTTTCAGTTTTTCTATGGAAGTAAAGAAGAAAATGAAAAACATGCATGGAAAAGATGAATAAAAGAAAGTTTGGAAGAAAAGAATGGAAGGAGATTCGGTCAAAGAGGGAAATGAAAGGAAAATAAGGAGTGTAGCCACTAAAATCGTATAGATTAGGTTTTACCCTTAGGGCAGCCCGTAATAGCTCCATGCACCCACACATACCTTACAAAACCCCTAAATACATACCAATTTGAATAATATTCATGTATAATAAAGTTTTCCTTCGTTAAATCCCTCAAAATATGTATAAATATACCTCCATTAACATCCATACATATTTAATATTCCAAAATACTATCCACCAACTTAATATTTAATTAATTAAATCCTTCATCTTTTCCCACTTTCTAATAAATTAATATTTTTTCTCTCTTTCCACTAACACCATTACACATACCACTTTTACAACTCGCCATACCACTTTCACATTCTTCCATAATAAATTAAATATATTATCTCAAAATCCCACTCACATAATATCCACATAATATATATATATATATATATATATATATATATATATATATGTATGTATGTATGTATGTATGTATTTATAATCATATTATTTATTTCATTTCTTATTTATTTATTTTCTTTTTATTTTATATATATCATATACAATTTTATATTCATTAAATCATATTAATCCATTTAATTAATACCAATACATATTTAATTACTACATTATTCTTACATTTATACTTCTCTTAGACATTCCATCTATATTAATCGTATATATATATATATACTTATGCATCTCATTCGTATTAATTAATTTCTTGAATTCTTTAATCCTAATTAATTATGATATCATATATACTTTTAATATATTTAATTTCATTTAAATTTATATATTCTTACATTTTTCATTCATACGTATATTTTAATATACGAATGTATGTACATTCATTAAATTGTTTATTTCTTTATCTCATTTATTTATACCCTTCCTTAATTTATACATAATTATTAAATTATGCATACTCATTATACTCTTATAATTTATTTTTAATTCCTCAAATACTTTTATTTATAATTTCATATTCGAGTTCTTATATGTTAATTTAATTATTCTAATCATGCATGCATACATACATTTTACTATTAAAATATACATACACTCAATTTATTATTTTTATTAATCACACATATATATGTCAATTATTATTGACACCGTATACATTGATTTATCAACATTTAGTGGATTAACTAATTGCTTCATTTCATGATCATGACATTTATTAATTAGCACATCCTTTATATTTTCCTATATTATTTACATATCACATAATTTCATGTCATAATTGTAATTAAGATCGTATAAAAATAATTCACATCAAAATTACTAATTTCATGTTATTCATGCATTTAACATATTTTTCAATCATGCATGATCAAGTTATCATAAAAATATATGAACATTTAATATGGTCATAAAATGAGGATGTGAGATCCGACATGTTTTCATAGCATAGATCAAAGGCTTTTATATATTATTCTAACACTTTGATTATTTCTACTCCCTTATCAATAGTTAGATCTAATACAATACGAATAAGATAAGTCATCTCTACTAATCTTAATGAGTTTAATGCATGATACATTAATGTCAAAAATGCTCATGCTCATGCATATACCATCAAAATACAAATCATAAATATAAATAAAATTGATCTTCATTATAATAAACTTTGAAGGGATTACATCATTATTGAATAGAATAAAAATAAGGACATTAGTTTCCCCATACATAAGTTCATCAAAAGTGTTCTTCATAAGGTTGATGATGTCTTGGTAGATCTTCTTAAACATAAGATCCCAATATCCATATTTTGTAGCTTGTCCTCCAATGTGATGATTATGAAAGGCTTTAGGTTGATGTGACTAATAGTGAGATTAACAACATCTTTAAATATATGGGATTCATCATCAAAGTTGATAAGAGAGGAAATGGTAGTAACTTTCTATTATAGAACTTAAGATCAATCTAAGAATCAAGAAATCCTTAATCAAATTGTGCTAAATTGATTTTTCTAATTATCCAAGATATACACCATAAGAACCCTAAAGAAAATGAATTTCCTTAGAACCCCAGATAAAAACATGCATAAAATAAATAAAACAGGAATTAAAATTACATTCAATTGAAATAACATCTGGAAAGCAATTCAAACACCTTTGCATAAAAATGAATAGAAAGTTCCTCACTTTTCTATTAAATTTATCAAGTTTAATTAAAGAAGAATTAACATCCCTATTATGCTTGTAATTACCTTAATATATAGTGAAAAATCATCTTAAATAAGTTCCTATTTGGCTCTTGAATAACCACCCATGAAATGCATGCTAAGTCATCATTTTAACAAGGTATAACTTATGATAATGGTATTGCTATGAGTGGGGCTTTCACCATTATCTAGAGAAAGGCTTATGGTATATAGCACTAAAGGCTCGCTTGGAGTGAAAAAGTGATCTTTTGAAAAGGCTTCCTTGAGGAATAAAATAAACTTACATGAGGTTGCAAATGGAATCAACATCAAATAATTTTGGATTTTAGCTTAACTAATCAATAACATGAGTGCTAATTAAACCCTTTAAAGATGGGTTCAGGTGGTGGAGATCTATTCATTTAGAGTTTCAATTTTGCTTTTACCATATTAATTGGTTAATTGACCTAAGTAGGTACATAGACATTCATAGGCATAAATATATCACAAATTATAACATAATAGTAGATTCAGTATAGCAATATATATAACAAATATAGCATGGTAATAGATATGACATATATATGTAGGAATAATAATTACCCATAAAAAAAGAATAAAAGAGAATAGGGGATACATACAAAATAAAGATAGACACATATACAATGGGGAATAAAATAATGGCTTATTCTATTATATAAAAGCTTTAATGATATAAAAACTAGACATCAATTGACATCTCCTCCTATCGAGGAACATGGATTGATGTTGGAACATGATTGATTAATCCAAGCTATAGGTAAGCATGAATTGATCAATAAACAATCATCATTAGGCAACAATGAAGATGTTAGGACACGATTGATCTATCCAAGCTGTAAGAAAACATGATTTAAGGATCAAGGTCAACTAAATGTGTCTGGAAATCATTTATGAAAAATGCAATTAACATAAGTTAGATTATGAAAAGATCATAACAATGAACTAGAGCTCCAAAAATCACTTTAGTAAGTCATTTATGCTTGATTTACTTCTTGATTAACCTTTGATCATCCATATGGAAATGGAAACAAAATTAAATGGCATGATTTGAAATTTTAGTGAAAATCAAATAAAAATCATTTAAAAGTAAATTCTTAAGCAATAATTGATCATATACATGAATTAAAAAATTTAGAGATCATAAAGAATCATATAAAAAAATTAATCAACATCAAAATTTGATCTGATCCCATCAATTGCATAATTAACAATTAAAATGACACTTAATTGAGAAATAAGCAAAATAAATTGATTTTTAAGCAAAAATCAATAAAATTATATCATTATAATTTGACTTGGTAGACTCCATGTAACACCTATGAGGAGAGACATGCTCTCATAGAATGATTAATAAAGACCATATAAATTGACATTCATTAATCACTCTATAAAGAATAATTAATTTTTTTATTTTTCTTCATATTTAAAATATCCAATATGTAGATTTCAATACTAATTTCACATAATTATAACTTTATGTAAATCATCTCTTTATATAACATGTGAATATATGCCCACATTACTATGGTATGCCACTAACTAATTATTACACATATTATTTATGTAAAATAACAAGCCACATACTAAGTAGTTTCGCATTGTAACTTGCATACATACACAAAACAATTTACTGCCTATTACTATATTATGATAGTTGTATAAATAAAAGTATTTGCTAGGAATATGTTATATTATGAAAAAGTATTTTTGAGCTTCATACAAAGCTAAGAGTGTTTTGACTGCACTGGTGCCTCATAGACCTTAACGTCACTCTAAACTACCCTTACCTACGTTCATCAAATGATAAATACTGTGTATAAAGCTCAATGATGCCTAATAATAAGGGTATTATAAATATTATCTAATTCATCTCTATATATTAAAGATAATTCATTAATAAAAATAAATAATGAACAATCATAATAATAATCATGGATATAATTTTGTAGCTAAATAAAATATAAATGACAATGAAATATCATTTAATGTAATTTCATGTCAATAATTCTTTGCATCATACACCAATTTCATAAATCAACTATACTTTATTTTATACATATTACTATTAAAGTAATATCATGCTTTATATCAATGAATGTAAATATATATTGCATTCCTCTTTTCTCATCGGGTACATTTTCAATCATTTATTTTCCCAATATCTTTATATTTTTTTTATCTTTTATAGTTTCTATATCTATAATTGTAATTGTATATATATCTGTATTTGTAATTACATATATATTTGTATTTGTATCTGAATCACTGTACCTTCCTTATTCCTTCAAAATGTCATGCTAATGATAATGTATGACTTATGCCTTTATCATGTATGCATGTGCGTAATGTTGACTTAACTATAAAATGATAACATTTTAGAATATTTATATAAATCACATTTCCAAATAAATAAATATTAATTGAATATTCATAACATTATACGATGATATGCTTAAAATTAACAAGCCTTTATACTTTACATGTTAATCTTATTTACAGATGATCAACATTAGGCATAAACATAATCTATATCATTTATCATCAATTTAAGATATATATATATATATATCATCAGTAATTCCAAATGTACCAATAAATAGTCATCAAGTTAATAAGAAGATATTCATCCGTACACATATAACCATAATTTAAATGTTCACTATCAATTCATTATATATGTATAAGTTTCTATCAACATCATATAAATAACTTTATAGTCTTCATTTTCTAAATAAAATTATCCTATAATTGATGAATGCCAGTAAATGTATCAATAGATAATTTAACTATAAAACACTTACCTTTAGATAGGCTTTTCATTTACTTATCAACCTCATTTATAGGATTAACATTAATAAGAACAACCATAATTTATATTAACCATCATCAATTTACTATATATTATAAATCATCATGAACTTCATACATGTAAATAAATAATCATGATTCCCAAAGAGAGCATGAACCCATAAAAGTATATCAAACTAACATGCTCATTAGGCATTTGTAACTTCACACAATTTTATAATTAATGACAATCAATAGATCAATAATTATCTTATACCATAATCATATTTAGATATCAATTAAAAGGTAGTACTAACTAATATTATTTCATATTTTTAAATAAATGCATTTAACACTTGTAATTAATTTCATAACCATACTTTTAAATTCTTTACCTTAGTTATGAGACTTTATTTTGCAAGTTAATAGTTATTAAGCACAACCATAATTTATATGAATAGTTCATGATATAATTGCAAATCACCATTAACATTGTACATATAACTATATAGCCTTAATTCAAATAAGAAAGGTCAACCCATATGGTGTATATCAAGTCAAAATAATTACTTAAACTTAAATAATCAATCATATAATGTGTATGTATCTTCTTCTAATAATTTATTTGTTAAGCATAATAGTATAGTTCAAATTATTATGCATAAACCATAATATATGTCTATCACCACTAAATCAATATTGATACAAGTGCATTTAGTTGGTTTATTCAGTACAATATTTGTAATCATTTTTAGATAAGTGATAGCCATCAATAACATGTAAAATCTTAATTAATTTATTAATACCATGGACATAGTTAATTATTATTATTTATTTTTATACCTTTCAATTCTTTTTTATTTGTTTATGAATTTTATTTTATCATTTAATACTTATCAAGCACATACATAGTACCTATACCAGCCTAGCATATATTTCAATAATCAGGATATCCAATAATGAATGTTAACCTATGATGATTTATTAGTCGATCATGGTCTTTAATCATTCATAACCTTTCATAATTATATGTAATTATTCTAATGCATATCTTTCACTTGTCCTAATGAAATCTTATTTTTAATTAACAAAGAAGATTAAAATTACTAACCAGTAATTATATTTTAAAATAATTCATTTTAGCTAAGTATTTCATTTACCTATTAATTTCATGTGTAATGTTAGTATTGAGTAAGCACGTACCTATTTATTATCAAATTAGCCTGTCGTTCATGTAAAAGTGATGGCTTCCTTTTTACTGTCACCTCCTTAGCCATCACTTATTTCTGTTAGAATACCATGCATAGGTCATAATATAAAATTGTGTTATTCAAATCACCCAAGTGTTTTAGGCATTTACATTGCCTGTGGTACATTCGAGCATTCATATGTAAACATCGTTCCCATATATATATATATATATATATATATATATATATATATATATATATATATACTTATATTTCTATACATTTTATTATTATTATTATTTTTGCATAAATTCAACATCTATTTGTATTCAATACTTGAAGATATATGTTCATTTAAATATTCAATTAACCTCCATAAATGTATAATTTATGCATTTAATTTGTCCATGTATGACACATATATACCTCTTCCTCTTTACCACCATTTCATTATATTATAGTTACAAACTTTTAATTTACCTAGATGAATTTTATATATAATAAAAATATATAGGCATGACATTAGTTTCCTACTTCCTAATTCGTAAATTTCACAAACTAGATAAATACCAACCTAAACTTATACAAAAATGTGTTCTTCATGAAATCACCAGTTACCAACATTAAAAAATGTCTTTTTAAATGATCTAGAAATAATCCTTACATATATTTTATCAGATTTTATTCAGTTACATTTTAACTCATTATTATTTACTTGGTTAATGTATTTTATTCACTTAGATTTAGCTTATTTAGTCAAAACCAAGTCATTTATGGAACTTGTTAAACACTATTATTCCAAATATACAACAGCTACAAGGTTTAAAGAATCATCCATTCGGTCTAGTAATATATCTTAGCAAAATACTCACAAACATAGAATTGTTTTACTTAATTTACACTTATAACTTAGTAATTTCTCATATGGCAATCTAATTTTTTCAAGTCTTATTTTAAAATTCATTCATTCATCATCAAGGCTCATACACTTAATCACCTAAAAAATATTAGTTTAGTTAACATGTAAAACTAGCTGAAAATTGATACGCTATAGTTATCATGTGTTTTCTCCTATGCATTTACATACATACTTTTAACATATAAGGCAGTTTAACTTTGAATCAATCTCGTGCAGATTTTGGTTACAATGAAGAAATCATTCTAAGATATTTAATCAATTTAAGACATCATATTTAATCTAACCTACACCCTTAAATAGCTTAATTATAAAATGATATACTCACCAACTCTTAAATTGAACCAGTTTCCTTTTATTTGAGCAAATCTTCTTCCCAATCTTCTTGATTTTATTTTATATAATTTGTTTTCAAGGGAATTCAAGGTGTTCTACCTTCCAGGTTTTTTTATACATTCATAGAACAATTCCATTTGTAATGCAAGCCCACCGCCTAACTAAACAATAAGATAAGTACCCCCTTCTCATGCGACCAATTTTGTATTTTAGTGTATAAATTATTATTTTTACTATGACTTTCTTATCTAATGTTTTTCTTTCTCTTCTTTTCTTTATGTTTTTCCTAGATTTAGATTAAAATTCAACTCATTAACTTTGACTTTTTACCACCCCCTCAATCATCTTATCTAATTTCAATGCATTATACTTTCATATATGCACATATATGCATATTGCAACATAATAACTCCTTTAATCCTACACACTTGATAATGATAATTTGTATAATTCATTGCTATTCAATTACTCTTATCCAATTTAAAATTCTAATCCTTTATAAATTATGATTATTTTATTTTATTTATTATTTCTATGTTAGTATAATAATTTATATCAATTCTACCTTCCTTTCTTTCTAATCATTTCATTTACTATATAACAACATATATTTACTTCTCAATTAATTACATTTTATGCTCTACCTATGTCACCATGCATAACCAATATAATAATTATTAAAAATATTCGAAGTAACATAATTATGATAATCAACATTCATATGTTCATATATGAGTATGCAAAAGTAATGAGTGTGACAAAATTGTTATGCTAATGATTGTGACACTATCCACCTTTAATACATCAAAGCAATGCTTAACTATGACTTGCATTCATATTCATTAAAATAACAATATAATTTTCATGTCAGTTATTACACAATATCAATATCATTTTTGTTAATTTATCTCTTAAATCTTTAATATATTAAAATAAGATATTCAGAAATTAAATCAAATCCACATGATTTAATTTACATACATGAATTTATAACCCTTTTAAATAAAATTAAATGTGAAAAATGATGGATATGACTCTCCAGCATCATTATGATTCAATTGGAGAAGAGTAAACAACCAAATTCAAACTCAATCACATCAATTGCAACCAAATCAAATTAAAAGTGACATTTAACTTAAAAATTAACTTTCAAGCTAAAATTAATCAAATTGTAATAATGTTTGATGAATTCAAATCATTTGGATCACTGTAAAATCACTTCAATTAGAATAAAAAATAAGCAAATTGAAGTTGAAAATCATAAATCTGTGAAATTTTAGGCATGATGTCTACGATATATGGCATAATATGCACAACCTAAGAAAAAACTATATGCACAACATATAGATTATTATGCATAATATATAATATTTTAGAAAAGAGAAAATTATATTTTTAAGTAAAAATCATGAATGATATTAAAAAATAAGAAGATATGGGATTGCCATAGATCATTTGAGATCATAGAATGACGTAAATGCTACTATTGCATTCCAAAATCCAACACAACCAAACAAAATCACCCAATTACATAATGATGAAATTAGAAGAAAAAGAAGAAAAGAATAACACTTCTACAACTCACCGAAGATATCCAAGCCATAATCTTCTTAATCCCAAGTTAATACAAGATTTAGTAAATAAATTTATCTCTAATCACTTATTAAGATTTAATTACGTGATTAATTAATAAGCAATTAATTTAGTTGAGTTTAGCCTAAATTATTTATTTTTAGACCTTTTTTTCCATCAATAACAAGGCTATATTTGTATAGGAAGGTCATACAGTGCATAATTAGTGAATATGAGTAGCATGTAGTAGAATGTGTTTCACACATTAGGAAAAGGAGCCTTTATGTGCCCCACACTATGGATACATTAGGATTGTGCCATATACCCAATGAACTCTAAATATACCAAAATGGCAAGGGGGAATATGGCTCATATTACTTGAGCATGGAAAATAGGTTGCTCACATCATGCATTTCAACTAAACATGCATAGCATGTAGCATTATGTGCATCGTATTTCAAAAAATTCATACAACATGCTCCACCTTTCATGAGCCAAAACTAACATGCTCCATATATCAAGAGCACTCATGTGATGCTAAAACCAATGTGTATGTGGTAGTTCCTCACTAATTCAGATGTCCCTCCAAACTACTATGGCCTGCATTCTTTAACAATACACATTGAGTAGAAAACTCAGTGGTGTTGAATAATAATTATGATATAATTTAAATTATAATTTCATAAAATAATAATAACCATAGATTAAACACAAGGAATAATATAAATAATATAACATCTCATTTGTAATCCTTGTAAGTATTTCAAATATTTTAATAGCAAGTCACCATTATGTCTCTATGTCACAAGAAATTCATGTTAATTTGGTTGAGCTTTATATTATTATTACCTGTATATGTCTCAATTATAGTACTATTATATTGAACATGATAATAGTAGTAATTATGTGTGGTATACCCTCTAGTGTTATCATTGAACGCAAAATTCATTGCATTCCCTTCTCTATTTTACTTCACTATATTTATATACATATATAAACGCATGTGGCTTTTTGAGGAGGTACCCAAACTCGACCTATCTCATGGTGAATAATTTTGCCACTTGGCTTCTTGAGGAGGGAATCAAACTCAACCTACCTCAATAACAATCATAACATTATACTATACATAGTTAGTAGTGAACCAAACTCAACCTACCTTGTAATTCTTATCAATTAATAATTCTTTTATGCAAACATCAATGAAATATTGAATGGCTATTTTGTATATCTTTCTATCATCAATGGCATATCTAGAACATTAATGAACTTTTAAATAAATAATTGTAATATCATAATTCATTACTATTTAATTTCTATTGATTGACCCAACTAGAGGGTCAGATATTTCATTGAGCACAAACCTATAATTATTTGGCCTCTGTTTAGTTGACAAGGTAGAATCTCAATTATCCTCACTACGGTACCTATAGCATTTGAATTATGTTATTTATTAGTTACCAATATGAAGACATTTCTTTGGTCATGGCATTGAATCTCACTATTAATTCAAAAAATCAACACAAGCTTGAATGTAGAAATACCATCCATTCTATCCTTACTTCACTTTTATGTTAATTCGAATAAAAGAGATTTTGTATATGCCTTATTTAAAATGAGTACTGAGTGATGTATGTGCATATAATTTTAGTATCCACATGGTAATCTATACTTCTAGAATAGTACTCCTATATCCATAATTCCCTTTAAGTACCATATTAGAAATGAAGATATAAATTATCAATACATACCAAGTGAGGACAATATAACTAAATATGGTTATAAGGCATATAATCACATTTTTCTTCTTTTCCAATTTTAAACCATATATGCATAAACATCTTCACTTAAGTACCCACTATTCATTTTGAATACCATATCATTTTGTATTATTAGTGCTACTCATATACACTTATTTTATGATATGTATATAAGGCTAATATAATTGTATGTGGTGTTTCAATAGTTCAATTTCTTAAACATGATTCTTTATTTTTAATTTAAAATATTGTTCTATATGTATTCCTAATTGATAACTTTGCACTAATCCAATTGTAATCAAACCATTCATACTTAAAATCAGCCCTTAAGTTATTGTCCATGTTTCCTAACAAAGTAAACTTCTTTGTGTAATTCAATTACTCTAGTTATAATGCTGATTATAAAGAGTCATTCTATATTTTATTATGTTATTGAGGTTGTGCAATTTAAGCATGTAAACCCACTATAGTTATCTTTGATTAGAGTTGCTTATTTGATTAATGAATGCATGAGTTATGTGCATTAATTTGGCTTAGAATTCTAGCCAAACTTGTACCATACCTGCCATCAATTACAAATTTAATTCATGTTATTCAAAAATGAACTCTTGAACCCTAAAGTTAGGTGCTTCCACTAACTTAAACATACACACACATACACATATTGCTCCTCTTATTTTTCTCCTGAACCCATACTAACATATACACATGCATAATCTTAGATGCATAGATTACAATTTAATATCTTTATATTAGGTACACCTATGGTCCATAATTAGCTATTATCACATGTCAGTCATGCATCAAATTCTTAACTTACAATCATCTTAGGTACATGTGTTGTGCATAAATTAAGAGTTGCTTAAGGTCAAACCTTCCATAGCTTAATTCAATGATAATGACCATAATAAACCAGTTCATTTATTAACTTCAAACCATAATTCTTCAAGGGGGTTTATGGTCAAATGATTTCCTATTTTAATGGATACTTACGTGGCACAAGTTCCTAATTTCTTTTTCTTACAACACAACACTTCATTTGGTTTATTTGATTTTCATGTAATTAATTAGTTCTAATGTTATTAATCATTCCAATGGTTTGGCCAATAATTAGGTGTCTATATACCTTATTCAAGCACCAAATCCATCATTTATAACTTAATTATTTTTACACACTTTTAAAAGGTTTGAATGCTAATCTAGCAAATTAACATTTCATAATATCAAGCCCTTAAATTATAAATAAATTACTAACACACTTATGGATGATGTAGCTATTCACTAATGCTAGCAACACCATCAAAACAAAAAGAAAATATACCTTCTAATATACATCTAAATACATACATAGATGTAAAAATCTTAATCTGTAATAAGGTATGTTTTAAGCATGACCAATAAATTATTACACTGCCAACTTACTACATACAAGAAAACACTTGAGCTCAATTAATTCTTCTTCAATTAGATTTTGCATCACAACTAAGTAATAGTACATAAAATATAAGCATTTACATCATCTTGTTAATCCGAACATTTTAACCTAAAAACATGTATATACCCACCTGTATAAGAATATTACCTTAAGTCCACAACTCAAGTAAGATTTTAATCCCATAAGCTTAATTTTTTGAAAATCCTTTCTTAACCATGCAAGAAGAAAAATTCATATACTTCTCACTTAAGCTTTCTTTTTATCTTTCCCCTCGCTAAATGACCCTCGATAGTTTGCCCTTAATTCTCAATAATTATATTAATAATATTAATCCTACCATAGATCCTTAGATCCATCATAATAATATTTATCCCCTCATGGCCATAGTAAATGTATTTCTTTACTAAAGTAATGCAATTTATATACAAAATAACCTTAATGTAATTTCCATTGTTCACACTCATATGTACACCTACATACTTATATATATATATATATATATATATATATATATATATAAATTTAAGTAACTATTAATTCTACTTAATATCCAACATTAGTTCATCATGTCTAATTTAATTAAAATTTTTTTATTATTATTATTATTTGTTATTACTTTATTCTTAAAATAACAACTTTATCATTTTAATACATCATAATATTCATAAACATGCAAAATATTAGACCTTTGATACTTTAGTTAAAAATTTTATTTTAATCTAGTTTTACTCTTTTTATAAATTCTAATTTAGTAATCCTTTTAAATTCCTCACTCAACATCTTAATGGTATGCATTATTGTTATTAAATTGTTAATCTTTTTTAATTAATCACTAATCATTCTAATAATATCATCATTAAAAATATATAAAATTATAACTTAATGTAGTGATAATCATAATTATGATAATGATGGTGCAAGTGGATATGACATAAGTAATGTTGTCATGTCTTTAAAAGCCCTCTCACTAATGCATATAACTCTTTGTCATAAGTGAAGTAATTCATAGGTGCATAATTAAGCTTCTCACTGAAATAGGTAACTTGTCTCTTTTCCTACATTAAAATAATACCTATGCTTGTCCCAGAAGCATCATACTCAATCTTAAAGGTTATATCAAAGTTAGACAATCTCAATAAAGGTGCATTACACAACCTATCCTTCAACAAAGAAAAAGCATGCTCTTACGCATTACCCCATAAAAGCCCTTTATCCTTGTCACAACCACTTTAATTATTATTATCTTAATTATGGTCATAATTATGTTAAGTTATCTTTTCAAATTATGATGACTAAATTACTGAAATAATTACTAATTAAATAAGACTCATAACTTACAAATATAGTTAAGGTTCAAATTATTTCATTACAAAATAGATATTAATTTTGTCAGTAGAGAAATAAAATAAAACACCTTTTAATTAAGATACCACTTATTTTAAATAAAGGTATAGGATGCAAAAATTTAAATTATTATAAATTTAAATAGTAAGCTAAATGATAATTACCTTGAAGAAATTAATAAATTATAAATGAATTATTTAAATTAATATAATAAATTTGTAATAGTAAATATTAGTTGATTATAGTAATATATATATTTATATACTAATTTAGTGAGAGGCTAGAGTGGATCCATGTTAAAAAAAAGAAATGAGGAGGTGGATAATCCATGGATGAGAAGAGGGAAGCTTACTTAATGATTAAGAACCTAAGTTAAATTGGATTGGAAATTTAAGGAAAGAATAGAAGAATCCCTTGAGGAAGGAAGACATATAAAGCAATCTAAGTACTAAGCAATCTAGTTAACCGCCAAATTGAGTAAAGCTATGCCACATTAAGGAAGGTAAATACATTTTTTGTTAAGCATTAATGATAGCCTACGTGTATAGCTTTATGAGGTAAATTGAGTTAATCATGTATATATATGGCTTATAATATGCATATCTTATAACTGATTATCTCTTTCATGCATAAATTGGATGAAAACATATTAAATTCATGTGTAGTTGTGTGTGGTAGGTTGACAATGTGAATGATATTTATGTGTGGAATTTATTTTGTATAGAAATCGATTATGCATAAAATCAAGGACTGAACAACTGATGTTTATACTTTAAATTGATGGCATACGTGGAGGCACTTATGTATATACTCTCTTGCTCAGACCACATATCTACTTAGTTAATTGATAATGTTAAGTCATGTTACTAAATAACTGCATTCTTAAGCTCAAACCATTACATAAGCTACTAATATATATATATATATATATATATATATATGTATGGAATTATAGCATAAATATGCAGTAAGCTTCATAACTGAATGGAAAGACTGTTATAATATTGCTATAGTTAATTTATATAAGCAACGGGACAGGTGATGATCATTATCCTTGAGGAATAGATTAAATGAATTAAGATAACTTAGAGAGAGAATCAGAAACACTAATTGAATCTTGAAAACTATCTAAATGGTGTGAATGATTTATACATTATTGAATTGGTATCATGGTAAGGAGATTGGCATATTAATCTACCAGCCATTGCTCTAGAACTTGAAATTAAATTACTAATAATTTTTATCTATCTAACATTAAGAATAGGGAATAAGAAGCATAATAGATAGTTAGGTTGGTCGAATATGACCATTAAATGAGATACTAATAAGGTTGAACGTAATTCTTGTTAGTGTATGCTCTATAGCATCATGTTTTATTGTACTTGAACATTTTATTCAATGAAGGCATCATTCATTATTTTATTTGCTTGAAAGGCTTTTAATTAAATAATGAATTCCATGATATTGGAATAGTACAAGGGAATTCATTAAGAGTTTATGAAATGAGATTCTTATTGTATGCAAATGTTCAATATCGAAATCTACCCTAATCAATGTATTAATAAGAATGGATATTATTAATGCAGTTAAGATCAGCACATGTTTGACTTCCTTAGGGGATGATTCTCATTCATCATGACATGAGTTGTCTAAAGTGAACATGTGGATGGGTAGTAGGGGACTGACTCATTGGAGACCTTGCCAATGAGATTTCATATGGATGATTAATCTATGTCTATGAAATATATCTCACTCATATGAGTAGTGCAAGTATCCTTAAGACTTGAGATAACAAGGTTATCTTAATTATGGATCATTATGTTTTGACTCCTATGTTTTATTCCTCAATAGGAGGCATTCATAACTTGGAGATTGGATATAATGTGAAGTAGTTGAAGGTATTTGTTTATCAATAAAGGATTCATCACCCCATATTAATTGTAGGGGTTTTATCTCATTGATTCATGTTACATCTTTATTCAGAGAATCTCTGGCCAAAGTGGAATGTCCATTGATGAATGAGTTCATAAGGATATTTTGGGAATAAAGATTATAGAACATGAAACATTAATTTAGGGCTTGATCTAACGCACTTGATTATACATTGAGTTGACGTTAATCCATACTTAAACCTAAATGAGATGATGGATGGTGAAAGGAGTTTATTGTATAGGATCTGATATGGAAGGGTTGTAGTCAAACTTATGACCTCTTCACATTTTGGGTAGTCATGATGTATGACTAGACACCGCTCTTGATTTACATATGAATTTATATGTTGCCAACTTGTCAGGAACCCAAAAGGTCACACACTAAAAGTTAAGAGATCAAGAACTTAGAATGGATGTTAATGAAATATTTTTATGAGATAACCTATATTTTATATGTTCATTTGATAGAGAATGAAAAGAGCTACGATTTGATACCAAGATCACTTAATTCTGATGAGTATAACTCAAGATACAAGTGATTTAAGTTGGTATGGTTGAATGCATGCCTTATACGGGCTTAAATGGACTTAGGCCCAATGTGAGTGTCACATGGCCCATATGGGCTTACATTAACTTAAACCCAATATAATTGTTATAAGACT
>CANYBF010842251.1:0-20969 GCA_948192965.1 Dalechampia spathulata
ATACATAATTATTAAATTATACACACATTATATACTTATCATTTATTTTTAATTCCTCAAATACTTATTCGTATTATTTCATATTCGAGTTCTTATATGTAAATTTAATTATTCTAATCATACATGCATATTTATATTTTAATATTAAAATATACATACGCTCAATTATCATCCTAATCAGACGTACGTATGTCAATTATTATTGACATCGTATTCATCAATATATCAACATTTAATGGGTTTCACTAATTATTTTTTATTTTATTTTATTTTTATTTATTTTATTATATTTTTTTATCATCATCATGGCATTCATTAATGAGCACATCCTATATATTTTCCTATATCATTTACATATCACATAATTTATAACATAATCATCATTAAGATTGTATCAAATTAACGTACATCAAAATTACTAATTTCATGTTATCCTTACATTTAATAATTTTTCAATTATGCATAATCAAATTATCGTAAGAATATATGAACATTTAATATGGCCACAAAATGAGGATGTGACACTCATGCTATGGGTTGGTTGAAACAAATCTAAAACCATCCAATGGCAACTCCATCTTGTAACTCTTTTGAGTCCATTTCATTCCTCAAGGTATCCCTTTGGGAAGACTAAATTTTGCTCCAAGCAGACCCCTGGTACCATTTGTCATAAGCCTTGCTCTAGGTCATGGTGAAAGCCCCACCCATAGTGGGATAATAGCTTAGAGTTACACTATAAACTCAAAGCATTAAACTCTCAACATGTGAGGTTGTTGACCCTGACTTTTCATCCGCATGCTGCAGTTTTGGATTTTTATCAATTTAGTTTGGTATAGGTCCCTGATGTTGACCCTGACTTGTACACATACCTTTGAGCCTCCCTTGAGTGTTTTGGACATAAAAAGAATGTTATATTTTGCTTGTGGAAGGTGGAGCACATAACATGCATTTCATGATATATGCAACATCTAGTGCAACATGTTGTGCATGTTCTAAAAATATATGCATGGTGGGTGGCCTTTTCCCAAGCAAATCTAATATGCTCTGTATAATACCATGCCTTATTTGACCTATGGTGCACATCCCAATGTGCCTATATTGGGTGATGCACATAGGTCAAATTTGCATCATGCTCGACATCTACTACTGCATGCTATGCATATAGCCTTTTTCTTGGCTATATGTTGCACACATTGGTCTAAAGTTTCTAGAATCACACATTGCTAATATGATTTTCTTAATCCTATCACCCATACCTATAAATATAAGCCTTATATTTACGGAAAAGGGTTCAAAAATTAATGAAACTTGCCTAAACCCTACTAAAATTAATCCTCACTTAATTAAGCACTTAATTAAGCAATTCACTTAGGATTAGAGACTAATTAACCCTAATTAGATCCTTAATCATGTTTGGAATCAAGATCTAGAAGCCTAATCTACTTTGGTAGATTGAATGCTTATTCTCTCCTTCTTTTCTTTTTGATTTCATGTTGCATTTTTTGATTTTTGATTTGATTTAGATGGTTGGCTTCAATCATATAAGTTTTAATGGATCATATTGATTATTCATGCCCTAAATGATCTACAATGGTTGTTTAATATACTGAGATTTGGGTTTTATTTCATGTTTCTGCTTAAAAATGTGTTTTCCATCAAATCTACCTTGTTATATACCGTTCATATCACATGATGTGTACCACACATAGCTTACATGTGGTGCATATTATGTTATATGTAGCACAAATCACCTTCTATTTTATTAGAAAATGCTATTTTCTAATCGTTTTTCACTTATTTTTGGTTCATCCTTAAAGTTCCTAGTAGCATTACTGCTTTACAATAGCCCTAATGATCTGTGTTCATCATATGTCATTTATATTTCATTAATTTTGGCTTCAAAATTAATTTTTCAAGTTAAATGCTCATTTAATTTATGATGTTTAACATAATTGGCTTGGATTGGTTGAATTTGCTATCTCTAATTGGCATTTATATGATGTTGGTGACTCTTAATTCATTGTGCCATGATCGATTGCTTATGATTTTACCATTAAATCATCTCTTGATATGTTTAGCTTAAGGATTGTGCCATTAGTCTTGTCCCTTGATATGTTTAGCTTAGTTAGACATTGATCTTTTTCTAAATGATATTTCATATGATCTTAGAAAATTTTGATTTTACTATTCTTTGCATGATTTTCATGATCCGATTATGTTTATTCATATTTTCATGATTGTTACCACTACATTCACCAAACTTTGGCTATTGGTTCATGCTTTCACTTGAATTAGTTAATCTAGTCCTAAATTTTATTTGCTACTAACGGTTTTGCTTGTATTTTGGTAATTTCACTCATGCTGTCTGAGGTTGATTTTTTCCCTAAGTGGTTGAGACATTGCTTAATGTCTCAGATTTTATATCGATGAAGATTCTTTATAATAAAATAGCTTTATTTCCTTAATTTTCTATGATTTAGCCCTAAATCCTTTGTGTATCCCCTATCTTCTTCAATCCCATTCACTAGCTTCTATTTTATTTTACACAGCTTTGCTCATTATTTTATATCTGCCATGATGTACGTCTTATCATTGCTATATAATGTTTGATATATCATGTCATGCTTATGCCATGTCATTTCACATGTCATGGCTATGCCATGTCATCTTACATGTGATGCCTATGTTATATCATCTCATATATCATGCTTATGCCATGTCATCTCATATGTCATGCCTATGCCATATCATCTTACATGTCATGCCTATGCCATGTCATCTCATACGTCATGCTTATGCTATGTCATCTCACATGTCATGCATATACCATGTCATCACATATGTCATGCTTATGCCATGCCATGTCATCTCGCATGCTATGCCTATACCATGTCATCTTGCATGTCATGCTTATGACATGTCATCTTACATGTCATGCTTATGCCATGTCATCTAGACTACCAAGCTCTAGTTTTGGTGGTCTCAATGGTGTCACTCCAAACATCAGACACCTACTCAGGTACCATTTATCTCAATTCAATTCAATTTTATGCTAATAAAATTGCTTTATTCTTACCTAATCTTAAGTCCAATTCATGCTTATGAATGACAAATTGCTTCATCCTCAATGGAATCACCAAAAAACCTCACTATTGGCCAAATTTTACTAGGTGTATATGCTTCACGCATAGCAAATTTTGCTAACGTGAGCTAGCCTTTAGGGTACTCTATTAATGTATGTTGGGTATCTATGAAGATGCACTCATGAAATTAGGCTTCTCATAAAAATTACAGAACTTTTAGAGATTATTTTCCCAAGTAAGTCCAATTTTCATGACCCATAGTGTCTAATGAATCTAGAAAATTAGTCAAAATGCAGCAAACTAATACTAAAAAATTTAAGTTTTTTTCTTAGATGATTTTAATTATAATTTCACTAATAAATTGCTTTTCTATGTCTAGCATAGACAGGGAATTGATCCAACAAACAATTAGTTTCAATGAAGCCTTTGACTACTGGTCAAACCATTGACCAAACAGTATTGCATTCTAGTAGTGGGTTCTAAATGTAATCTTTAAAGGTATTAGACACTTGTTTGATGGATCGAGCATTAGATCCAGTAGTTGATCACCTCAAAATTGATTATTGTTTAGCTTGATCCCGTAGTTGATCAGCGAGGTTCCGTAGTTGACCATTAAAATTAGCAGCGATTGTGAGATCAAGAATTTAACTCTTAAACATTAGAAGTAGGCATCTCAACTCATAGTTTAGGTGATTGTTGAGCCTCATTGGTCTAGCAGTGATCTAATAAACTTTGATCATCTAAGTTCAACACCGGGCTCCTAGTGGTAAAATTGGGTTGCAAGCCTTATCATGAGCACTCTTTGATCAAAATTGATCATTTAGCTCAAGCATCAAACTTCTAGTGGCAGAATTAGGTTGCAAGCTTTAGCATGAGCACTTTGATCAAGATCAATCATCTCTCCTAAGCACTCAGTTCCTAATTGCGGTATTGGGTATATTTTCTCCCCAATGGAGTTACAAGCCTCAACATGAGCATTATCTAATCAAACATTGATCATCTCACATGAGCACTAGGTTCCCACAAAATTGTCCTCAGTGGAGTTGCAATTTTAACCTAAGCATTAGGCTCTTAATGCCAGAGTTGGGTTATCAATCTTGACATCCCTAGTGGATCACAGTCTTTTCCTTAGTGAAGTTATAAGCCTCAACATGAGCACCTTGATGGAATTTTCACTAGTGGATCACTTTCATATCCCCGGTAGAGCCTAATTCTCCCATGGAACTGCAAGCCTCAGCACGAGCACCCTATAAGCCTCAACACGAGTACCCTGTATGCCTAAGAATGAGCACCCTGCAAGCCTTAGCACGAGCATCTCGTAAGCCTCAGCATGAGCATGGGACCTTGACACGAACATTATTTAGGTACCCACCTTGCTTTTAATAAAAACTCATATTATGATTAGGTCTTATTTTGATGACTTTCGCTTATGTCGCCTCAAAATGATCCTAATCAAGGGGTAAACTATTGACTCTGACTTTTCACCTATATGCTACAGTTTCAGATTTTCATCTATTCGGCTTAATACAGGTCCTTAATGTCAACCTTGATCTGTAGACATGCCTTTGAGCCCCCCCTAAGTGTTCTATACAAGTAGACCATGTTACATTTTGCTTATGGAATGTGGAGCACATAGCATTTATTTCATGATATACATAGCACATACTACTACATATTATGCATGTTCTAAAAATATACATATAATGGGTAGACTTTTCCCAAGTAAATCTAATGTGCTCCATATGACACCATGCCTTAGGGTCCTAAATGATTCTTGTTTAACCTACATCCCAATGCGCCTACATTTGGTGGTGCATATAGGCTAAAATTGTATCATACTAGGCATTTGACACTACATGTTGGGCATATAGCCTTTTTTTGGGCTATATGCTACGTACATAGCTGAAATTTTTCCAAAATCCCACATTACTAATATGATTTTCTTAATCTTATCATCCACACCTATAAATATAAGTCTTGTATTTAGGGAAAAGGGTTCAAAAATTAATGAAACTTAACTAAACTCTGCCAAAATTAATCCTCACTTAATTAAGCAATTAAATTAGGATTAGAGACTAATTAACCATAATTAGATCCTTAATCATGTTTGAAATCAAGATCTAGAAGCCTAATCTACTATGGTAAGTTGAATGCTTATTCTCTCCTTCTTTTCTTATTAATTTCATGTTGGATTTTTTGATTTTTGATTTGATTTAGATGGTTGGCTTCAATCATATGAGTTTTAATGGATCTTATTGATTATTCATGCCCTAAATGATCTGCCATGGTTGTTTAATCTACTAAGATTTAGGTTTTATTTCATTTTGTTACCTAAAAATGTTTTACAATAGCCCTGATGATCTAAGTTCATCATATATCATTAATTTTGGCTTTAAAATTAATTTTCCAAGTTAAATACTCATTTAATTTATGCTGTTTGACATGATTGGCTTTGATTGGTTGAGTTTTCTATCTCCAATTGGCATTTATGTGATGTCAGTGACTCTTAATTCTTTGTGTCATAATCAATTGCTTATGATTCTACCATTAAATCATTCCTTTTTGCTTAATTTCTTAATTAATGTTATTTTAATTGTGTTTAATCTTGTCACTTGACATGTTTAGCTTGATTGGACATTGATTTATTTCTAAGTGATATTTCATATTATCTTAGAAAATTCTGGTTTTATTATTGATCAATTTTGACTAAAATTGATTATTTTTATACTATTTTCATGATCCAACTCGTGTTTTTTCAAATTTTCATCATTGTTACCATTACATTCATCAGACTTTGGCTCTTGATTCATGCTTTCACATAGCACTGAATTAGTCAATGTAGTCCTAAATTTCATTTACTACTAATAATTTTGCTTGTATTTTTACATTTTCACTCGTGCATTTTTGGCTTGTGTTGCCTGAGGTTGATTTTTCCTCTAAGTGGTTGAGACGTTGCTTATTGTCTCAAATTTTGTATCGATGAAGATTCTTTATAATAGAATAGTTTTATTCCCCTATTTTTATGTGATTTGGCCCTAAATCCCTCAGGTATCCCCTATCTTTATTGATCCCTTTCATAGGCCTTTATTTTATTTCATGCAACTTCACTCGTTATTTTAGATTTGTCATGATGTATGTTTTATCATTGCTATATAATGTATGTTATGCCATATCATGCTTATGCCAAGTCATCTCACATGTCATGCTTATGCTATGTCATCTCATATGTCATGCTTATTGCCATGTCATCCACATGTCATGCCTATGCCATGTCATCTCACATGTCATGCCTATGTCATGTCATCTCATATATCATGCCTATGCCATGTCATCTCATATCTCATGCCTATGCCATGTCATCTCACATGTCATACCTATGCCATGTCATCTCACATGTCATGCCTATGCCATGCCATCTCACATGTCATGCCTATGTCATATCATCTTACATGTCATGCATATGCCATGTCATCTCACATGTCATGCTTATGCCATGTCATCTCACATGCCATGTGTATGCCATGTCATCTTACATGTCATGCTTATGCCATCTCATCTCACATGTCATTCATATGCCATGTCATCTCACATGTCATGCTTATGCCCTGCCATGCCTATGCCATGTCATCTCATATGTCATGCTTATGTCATATCATCTCATATGTCATGTTTATGCCATGTTTCTTACATGTCATGTCATCTTACATGTCATGCATATGCCATGTTTCATGTCATGATTGTCATATCATGATGTTAGGTTACATCTGTCATGATTACTGCTATGTGATACCCCATTGTGTGCTTATTTCATGCTTATGAATGCTTGCCTACTTAGGGTAATTAACTCAACTAAAATGGTAAAAGTGAACTTGAAACTTTGAGTGAATAGATCTTCACCACCTGAACGTCTCTCTGAAGGGTTTAACTTAGCACTCATGCTAATAGGTCAGTCGAACCAAATTCTAGAACTATCCGATGATGACTCCATCTTATGACTCTTTTGAGTCTATCTCATTCCTCAAGGTAGCTCTTCGAGAAGACCATATTTTTGCTTCAAGCGAGCCCCCGGTCCGTTGATCACAAGCCTCACTCTCAGTCATGACAAAAGCCCCACCCACAAAGGTAAGTAAAGATTTGATCATTGCTTAATCATATAAGGGATTATAATGAAAATTTAACATCATTTTAGAATGATTATATTGCTTTAAGAAGAGCATGACCATTATGTATAATGTTATGTAACCCTTTAAGAATTATAATAAAATTTTGACCCTTCATAAACCAATATGTGTTTTAGGAAAATAGGCCAGATTCAAGCACATGCATTAACATGATAAGGCATTGATCCACATAACATGCGAAATAAGGATCCTAGTTTAGAATGTTACTATGGTTAGTTATATGTGATCAAAGAATCAATCATGGTTTATAGTACTGGACAATGAGTGGTGAAGGCAAACTCACATTCCTAAAGAGTCGAATGGAGTCCAATGTATTAACTCACCTACAATCATCGATTTTAAAAGGGATGAAAGTGTTGTGTAAAATGTAAATGGTGCACATGTATACAACATAATTAATTGATTAATATGGTAAAAATGATATGAAACTCTAAACTTTTAGTGCCACCACTCTTCACTACAAGTCATTAATGGAGTTGCCACTATGGGTGAGGCTTTCTATCACATCCTCACATTTAGTATATTGCATTAATTACGTATATGATTGGTTTTAGTTTATATGTCTATATAATTGAGATTATGTTATTAAAATAAATGATATATGAATATGACATGGAAAATAATGGCGGGTGATTTAATATGTGTTATTATATTCATATGATAATAGTTAATGATCGAGTAATAAATAGTATGATAGTAAGATAAGTATGATGTTAAGATTGATGTTTGATAAATGTGTGGATATTTTTATACACGTTATATATCGATTGTCAAAGAATGCTTAATATACGTATGTGTGTGGATTAAGAAAGTTTATTTATTTGTATAAATATATGTATATTTTTACGTGAATATGTACGTGTAAATGTAAGTATATGTTATATTATATTATATTAGAAGAAATTGTAAACTTAAGATATTAGGCGTAAATACATATGTATTATGTATGGGTGTATATACATATGTATTATGTATGGGCATATATACATATGTATTGTGTATGTATATAGTGTATTATATATATATAATATATGTTTAAATATAAGGTTAGTGGAGGGATAAGGAAATGTTAGTGTGTGCGTATGTGTATTATAATCCATAGAACCCATTTCTTTTAATTAAAAAGAGTTAGAAAGAAAATCATTTCCTCCACTCTTTTCATATCTCCATTTTTTTAATTTCTACTGCACCTTTATCCTATCTTAATCAAACCACCCACCACCATTCTTCTTTGTCTTTTTCTTCCTCCATTCTCATCCATAATCTTCTCCCTCTCTTCTTTCTTTCATTTTTCTTAACTGAAGCACTCAATCTTCTCCTTCACTTTAAGATTCAAGCAATGTTTGTTTCCCTTCTTCTTCTTTTGAATTGTTGCAACACTTCTCTTTCTTTCTTCATTTCTTTGACCTATCCATCTTCATAAATGCATGCATGTTAGTTTTACTTTATGATTCAAGCTGGAGAAGACTTAAAATAAGTGCATAATTAAGACTTATTGATGATACTTATTCAAGCTGGAGAAGACTTAAAATAAGTGAATAATTAAGACTTATTCAATCTACTTTCTTTCATAATCTTTAGTTTCTTGAATTTCCAGCTAAAGGGTATATTGCTTGTCCAAAGAAAGAACTACTAACAGGTGAGTTTAAGAGTGATTGAGTGGATACAAATTCTTTTTACTCTTTGGTGGTCAAGAGACAAAGACGTTGCTACTGAGAGGGTTGCTTTGTTTATTTGCTATATGAATTGGTTGTAAGCTGTTTGTAATGGCGGTGAGTTGTAGTTTTTTAGTGTATGAATTTTTGTGTTTTAGGTTATTTAGCGTTTAAGGATCAAGTTGCTGCTTAGGGAATGGGTTTGTATACTATTAATATTGAGTTATGGTAAAGTTATTTTGCATATAGAAAAAAAGAAATTGGGGCTACCGTATGTATATGTGTTAAGTAAGTTGTAATGCTTCAAACTTGTGTATGTTATGTGAGTGGTGATACTTTGAATGTGCATGAATTTGTGCAATTAACTAAGATTTTAAAGGATTGTGTTATTATGGTTAAGGTAG
Source organism: Dalechampia spathulata (assembly GCA_948192965.1). NCBI lineage: Eukaryota > Viridiplantae > Streptophyta > Magnoliopsida > Malpighiales > Euphorbiaceae > Dalechampia > Dalechampia spathulata. The sequence goes on from CANYBF010842251.1 coordinate 9,324, forward strand.
ATAAAATATGTTAATATATATATTGTGTATGTAGATTATTAATATGCTAAGTTGTGAGAGCAAGTGAATGGAAGGCTTTCTAAATCTACTTTGATATGGTTCTAAAATTGTCCTATTTTAGAAACATTTTCATACCTCTAAAGCACATAAATGGTAGATGGTTCTAAGGGACCAAAAATGAAACATGAGGAATAACCAATTTAAATAATTAATTTAATTGTCTTAATGAATAAATTTGTAAATGTATAATATATGCTTGGAAAGCTTGCTACATCTAATTTTAAATGGTATAAAAATTTCTTTGGTTGGAATCGATTTAGATGACTTAAATGAATGAGAAGGGCGAACTGATTTATGATGGGTATGTTGTGTGGTTGTGTTCTAATGTATGCATTAAATTAAATACCTTGATGAATAAATTCATAGATATATGATATAAATATTAAATAAAAGCTTATTAAACCTATTTTCTAATGATAAAAAAATTTATTTAAATTGGAATTTAAGTGGTTTATGAAAAATAAAATTAAAATAGGTTATTTCTTAAGGATTAAAAGAAAGTAGTTTAAATGAATTTCCAAATTAACTACTTTAATTAATTATCATAATAAATGAATTAATATACGTATAATATGTCATTAGAAAGTTTTCTTTTTAAGTCTACTTTACTATGCTATTAAATTTATTTTAATTTAATAATAATTTTCATTTAATAATAATAAAGGAAAAATAATAAATTGGTTTTAAAATTATTAAAAGTAATTTAATATGAAACTTTAAAATAACATAGGTATTATTTATTTAAATGAATGAATTTCTATATGCATGATATACTGTTTGAAAGCTTATTAAATCTAGTTTTCAATAATATAAAGATTATATTATTTTAATATCGTATATTTTATATTTTGGCTCGTGTAACATGATAATTATTATGATGGTGATTGCATTTTTGATACTATTGTGATTTCTTTATTTGGTATAATATTTTAGTATATGAATTGACTAATATATAGGAATTATTATTATACAACGGAATATATAAATATATATACTGTAATGTGATTTTAGAAGCGTGATTATAGATAATTAATAATGGTATTCAATCTTTTTATTAAATATGGACATTGTATTATAATTTAGGTGGTTCCAATGATAATCAACACATACCACTAGGCAAATTAGACAAAGGAAAAGCAATCACAGGTTTGTACTTGTATTCCTCGATCATTAATTGATTTATAAAGGAACAACGTCTATAATTTAATGTAATGTCATTTAATAAGTATCCATAACATTATGATTCACATAATTATCATGCATAATCATAAATGCATCATTGCATTAAACATGGCATGACATATCATGGAGGAATAAGGAAGGAGGAAAATGAGTGAAAGTGTGAAAAGCTTAATGAAAATGTACTAAGCTATAAAATGGATTTCTATAGGAAATCAAATGGAAAGGAAAAGAAAGTGAAACAAGTTCCTGTTTGTTGAACCATAGAAATGTAATGAAATGAAAGACCCAATACAGAAATGTGCACAGTTAAAAGGGGCAATGAAATGAAAAAAGCAAAGGAAAAATAGAGGGAGAGTGCAATTCATAAATTGCATTCTCTAAGGCATATTCATCACATTTGATATTTACTAATGGAATAATATTATGGAATGTTATAACTGTTATTATATGGTGAATGGTTATGAATGGATAATGGTTATGTAATATAACTCATAGGTCAATAATAAAAATGAATACAAGTATAATATCATTCGACTAGTGACATGTTGCAATACTGTATAGTATTAATTCTGAAATGTTTTGATTATGTTAAATCATTGCTTTTTGATGTTATATTATTTATGATTATTATTTTACTAGCACCATTGAGTTTTATACTCAATGTTTGTCAATTGATGAACGTAGGCACTAGTGATACAAGAGAGCACAAGTTGTAGTGGTGTCAGCATGAGGTCTTTAAGGTAGTGATTCTAATGTTGAACTTGGACTTCGAAGCAGTCTCTTATTCCTTGGTTCTCATGCAATTTACTCTTTGGGTACTATTAGCAGTAAAACAGTTATAACATATAAATTACTATGTTTGTGTTTTTTTGAAGTCAACATAACGATACCTTCAGGGTTGTCTGTAAATAAATAAAGTAATGTGTGTATGCTATTAATGTTAAAAGGGTGTGGATATAATAAATGCTAGTTTGATAATATAATATCAATAAATAATTTAATGGAATGTTTATAGATGGTGGTTCATTATACTTGTAAAAAAAATAATATTGCACTTAACAGATTAAGTTATTGAATCCTTTATAGGGCGATTATTAACTTTCTAAAGTTAAGAGCTGGTAATCATGCTATGAGAGCATGTTACACTATAGAAGGCATGACATTTTTACCATAACTTAGAGCAAAAGCTTATGATAAACGACACCAAGGGCCCGTTTGGAATAAAGAGCAGACTTCCCAAAGGGCTCCCTTGAGGAATGATATGAACCCATGAAAAGGACATAAACTATAGGTATCATTGGAAGGTTCTAAAAAAATGATTTAACCAACCAATAGTATAAGTGCTAATTAAACCCTTCAAAGATGGGTTTGGGTACTGAACATCTACTTATTTTAAAGTTTCATATAATAATTTTACCATATTAAGTGGTTAATTATCATAAGTAAGTGTATTAATATAAATAAGCATGAATAAATAATAAAAATGGCATAGCAACGAGTATAGTATGGAAACAATATAGCAAAGCATAACAGCAAAATAATATAAATGGCTTAGAAAAGGATTAGAGAGCAAGAACCACATTGCTAGTAGAACTAGTTACCATTAGATCTCTCTAAGGCTTTTAAACCTGTAAAATAAAGATAAACTTTAATACTAAATGTTAGTCCTTAAAGTAGTGGTTAAAAGGGGGTGAATTGATAAAATTTAAAAATTAAAGCAATTTTAGCAAACTATTTTTGAAACCACTGAGCTAATACAAACTTTAACAAATTGTTTTTCTAAAATAAAATCAATTCAAAAATAAATCAAAGTTAAAAAAATAAATTGATTGATTTTAAAAAACGTTCCTTTAGAAAACTTTCCTTTTGAAAACAATAGATAACTTAAAGTAAAATTCTTTTTGTAAAAACCTTTCAAATTGAAATAATTGAAAAATAATAGGCTAAAAGTAGAAGGAGAAGAAAAGAAATAATGAACACATGATGTATACTGGTTTGACCTTAATGCTTACACCCACTCTCCCAAAATCAATGTTTTGAGGTTTCACAAAAAATAAGTTACTACAAGTTTTCAAGGCTAACTTGAAATCTTTACAAACAAAAGTTTTCAGTAGGCTAACTTATAGCCTCTTTAAGTTTTAGTAGGCTAACTTGGCAATCTCAAGTTTTCATAGGCTCATTTATAACCTTTTCAAGTTTACAATTAGGATATTTGAAAATCTCTTCACAATAAATGAAAAGATTAAGAATAAAAATCCTCGAAATCTTTATAAAATCTATTGAAAAAATTGAGAATATATGTTAAAATGAAGCTCTTTGGAACAATACTTTAGATGTATATAGATTTAATCCTTTATGTGAATCTCTTATCTATTCTTGTGTTTTCTAACTTCAAAACTCATATATTTATACTTAAAAATTAATAGTTATATTCCAAAAATACATAAAGTATAAATGTGTAAGTTAATCAAAATAAATTTGCAAATAGTTGTCTGTCATGTTAAATCGGTAAGCTAGATTTACATGATAAATAGATTTATTACAAAAACTGATTTTTAAAAACTTAACATTTTTAAAAAATGGAAGTATATCCAAAAATTATTTTATCAATAGAATAAATTGTATATTTTAAAATATACTTGAGCTTCAAAAAGCAAATATTCTCAAAATTGTCTTAACAAAAATTCTAAGAATACCTTAAAAAAACTTCCAAAAATAATCCTCTAAAAATCTTCCACAAATCCATTAGGAATCTTTCATGGATGTAGTTATTTCCATGTCAATCCAAGATGTTTCCTTCTTTATGTACAATTAATACATTTATATTAAATCTATAATAAATTCATTTGAAAACATTTAAAATCAATAAATATTTTTAAGAGATAAGATAATTATCTTTCCAAATTTTTAAAATAATAATATGTGTAATATCCAAAATGATAATTACTAAAAATACTAAGTCAATAATTAACACATATATGAGATATCCAACAAAGATCCAAAATAAAATTTTTATCAAATATATATCAATTATCCAAATTACTTAATCAATCACGTGAAGACAAAAGCTAATGTGATTAAGCAAAATCAATGGGATAGAAAATATTATCTTCAAAACATAAACATTAATAAAACTAGATAAACAAAATTTGACTTAAATTAATTAATCAATAATCTTAAAATCAATGAATATCAAATTTTGATAATCATCAAAATTGGAAAGTCAACATATTATAATTCCATCGCCTAATAATCAACCTCGAAATCCTTCATTAAGTTATAAGTTGTAGGACCATTACAAAATTCTCATTAAAAGTCAACATATTCTCTTTGTTGACCAGCTAAACCCCACTCAATCAAATACTCCTATATTTGATTATATATATATATATATAACACAATACACTTGCAACAACACATTAATTTCATTATTTGCATATATAGTAAGTTTCCCGTCCCCTGCTAACTGATTTTCCAAAGCAAAATATGTATATGAAATCATCAATTTAAATATCTCTATATTGATTTGAAGAAATTTAATTTCATTATTAAAATGTTTGATATCATTATATTTAAATAAAATGTCATTAATCATAAAACTTAACATCTTTTAATATGTGACAATTTACCTCTGACTACTTAATAATGTCACATTTGATCGGTGAAAACATGCTCCTATAGAATGATTAATAAAGATCATGTGATTAGGAATTCAGTAATCATTCTGCAAAGGATCTGTGAATTTTTTTTGCTTCAATGAAATATATTTGATATGTATTTGTAACTATTGATTTATTATTTATGCCTTTATATTACACCTATTTATATAAAATATTCACATATAATTTATGGCATGTCATCATACAACCCTTATATATAAATATCATTCATATAATTTAGATAAGTCACCCGCTAGATAATTTTAGCATCTTTGCTATTACACAAGCATAAAATGTTTTACAACTCATAAATTATACAATCATAATTGCATAATAAAAACATCTATTAAGAATATATTATATTGCCAAAATGTATTTTTGAGGGTAAGACTCAGAGTATCCTGATTGTGTTGGTGCCTTACTGATCTAGATGCCCTTCTAAACAACTCTATTCTATGTTTATTAAATGATAAACACTGAGTATAAAACTCAATGACTAATAATAATTATACTATAAATAAAATTTGATTATCTTTTTAAAATAAATATTAATAATTAATTAAACACTCTAATGAATAAACATAGTAATTCATCATAATAAATATGGTAGTTAATAAAATTATATAATCAATAATGAATTATCACTATAATAATTCTATATGATTAACTTTGTATACCATTCATCATTTTCATAGGTCAACTATAATATCATTCTAGATATTAAAAGAATAGTAATGATAAGCTCTATGTTAATGAATGCAAATATGAGTTGTGTTCCTTTGCTCTCTGTCATTTTGTCATTTCTTTCATCATTTTTCTTTGAATGCATTATTTCTCTATGATCACATCAATCTCTTTCCATGATTATGCACAATCTATACTAGGTATATTTTTAATCATTTATTTATTTTCCAATATATTTTTATATTTTTATCTTTGTATCATTTCAATATATAGATATACTAGCATCTCCCGTATGCCTTCTTTTTATAATATATAAATATACTAGTGTCTCTCTTATTTTATCCTTTATATATATATATATATATATATATATTTATACATATATTTATATTTATAAATGTGTCTTTCTTATTTCTCTATAATGGCATGCTTATGATATAATGCATGACTTTATCATTTATGAATTTATGTAATGATGACACAATTATAAATCAATAATATTCTAAAATATATCAATATATCATATATCCAACATTAATAAATAGTAATCAAATATTCATAACATTTTATAATATGATGTTTAAATTGTCAAACCTTTATTTTACCTTTGAATTTTATTTACAAGTCAATTACTTTTAAGCACTAACCTATTATCACTTTCCTTTTGTTTATATGTAAAATAAGAACCCTTATACCACTCTCACTTATTAAACACATATAGTTTGGTGTTTTAAATAAATAGAACATATAAATACTTCAACTTTAGGTATTTAATAATAAAAATATATACATATTTATATATGATAAATACATGTTTATACATATATATTCAATAGATTTATTACATAAGGTATAATTTAATTTATGCAACATTATAAATTAATTTAAAGATGTTTATTCCCAGCCTAAGATTCAACTAACATGGCTATCACTTTATACATGCTGCTTATACATACCTAACATAAATTTTCTTAACATAAAGGGTGTTACATTAATGAAGAATGATTTAAGAACTCATGTAATTAAATAATAAAAGCTCATATTAAATGTAACTCTTACACCTCCACTCAAAAAATTAACTATGTACATAGCTATTTTTATACATAAATAGTCATTATTATGTTCCCTTTATTAATATACATTTATGCATGTTAAGAACATTGTGTTAATAATATAGTCAATTCAATCATAAATTTTCATAACCATTTATCATATTGTTGAGCCAATAATAGCATGCTTAGTGATCCAATTATATCAGCATATTCAATTATTACAACAGTACCATCATAATTATTTCTTAAGCAAATAAATGTTTAAGTATGTAGGTATCAAGCTCACTAAATTCTTTTAATAATGTCTTTCATGATATTTAGTCAATGTAATTATTACTAGTAGTATAAAGTTATCATTGTCAACCTACTTATTTCATTATTTTACTTTAATTTCTTTTTAATTTAGGTATAAAGTAGTAATAGTTACTTATATATGTAAGGATCTAGTTAATACTTTCTATAAACCTAAATACTTGTATACTCCACCTTATAACAATTCTAAACAATTACTTATTGGTAGTATATGTTTAGATCGCATACTTATAAGAGTGTTTATCAATTACTTATTTATATTGTGTAATATAGCAAGAATTCTCAACTTCTTACATAAAATATTATATTATATATATATAAATTCAGATGAAATCAAGAACATTCAACATGCAAGGATTGAAGAAGGAAAAATTAAATTTAACTCATCACTACAACTCTCTTTGTTTACTGATTCTTCATGCTTGACTCATGAATTATATCATCAATTCACATGCTAAACGTGTAAAGCTAGCTATTGCTATATAAGGTATAAAAATTCTATTGTATTTCCAAGTAATTAATATATGGAAGGTCACATTGTCAGCATCCTGAAGAAAGAATGTTAAGTTACTCATTTAGTTACAGAAATACACAATTCATGCGTATTAACTAAGTTCATCCTCAGCTCATAACCTGTACCCTGGACTTCTAAGATTTACCCGCATAATTCCATCCAGTAACAATAAAACAATCACTCGTTTAAAGGTTTCTTTAGATTTCAATAATAACAATAACTCTATTCCAACATTTATCTCTCTTCTTCTTTCTTTCTTCTTTCTTTTCAATATATACATGGACATAAAATTTTATTGTTTACCTTTAGGTTAAGAATTTACATTATACATGCTTATATATATATATATATATATATATATATTATATTATATTACTAAGACTGTTAGGCATACATAATAATGGCCAATAGAATTCAAGCTTAGTTATGCAAGCACTGCATGAATATTAAGAAGAAATAGGTCTGGTTATGCTTGAAAATTCAAGTAGTCTTAAGTTATTCAATGCATCAGATCGATTTCCAAGATATGCTCAAAATTCTTTAACAATTTATTACTTTGATTAATAATTTCTAGAATTCTTACATATGTACATAACACATTTTAAATGCATATATCTAATGATTAACACATAAGTACATTTCTTCCTAGATTAATATTATTATTAAATTAACTTCCTGATTTAGGATAATGACTTACAAGTACCCATGTCATTTTGTGAGTTTAATTTTTAAAGAATTTATCACAAGAAATCAAACACCATTATCTTTTAATTAGTTCATTAAATTTTTAGTTCCTTATTTCAATAATAATCATGGTTGGTGAATTAGTTAAAGATCTAATGATTCCTAACTTATAAGTGTGCGTAAGTGTTCTAGCATTCAACATATACATGTTCCACTTCTACATTATTCCCATCCAAAAGTCCTAAATAGTTATATGCATCAGTAAGCGGACCTAACATGCTATGAAATAGAGATTATTACTGGCTGATTTAAGGTCCTTTAATTCCACCTACTATAACCAATCAATTATACAACAATTTCACCTCTTATATCATATTAATTGTGGAACATTTAACAGCATGTAAACCGCCTAATAAACCCCATTACACAGCCTCATGATTTATGAAAATTAATACATAATACACACAAGATGTTCATACATTAAGCAACTAATTCTTTAACATGGTGCAAGTTATTTCTCTTACTATCATTCATAACAATAAAGGTAAGTATTCAAGTTATTATTCCTCTACAAAGTAATACTCAACTAGCTTGTATCCTTATTCTTCCTTGTACCAGTAGTATTTCTAAATCACACACACTTACAAGTAAATTTAATTCTCAACTACACATACACCTGTTAATTAATCAATTATCTATTCTAGCATATTTTCAAATGCAAGGTTCTTAATCACCTTAGCTCAAATATTTAGTAGCAAGTTTCTTAGCAACAATCCTCCTTTAAATGTTATTGAATGATAACAATAGGCAAGCTACTAGTTTCCATCCCTCAATCCATTTTACCATTACAACCTCTCCTTTTTCCAACAAAGTGTTTGGAGTTCTCTTATTATGATATACTTGCTAGATCCTTTTAGGGAATTAAGCAAAAAAATTTCATTCTACCTCCTCAAGAAACCTTAATCCACTCTACTCATTAAACCTCTTAAGGTGGTAGTTTTTATCTCATCTACTTAAGGTTATATTAACCACTTCTCCAATCTAAATTTTCTTTTGAAAGTTAATTTCTTACATTATTGGCCACTTAATTAATAAACTAAAATTTATTATCAATATGTGTATATAATCACTTCCTTATTTCCATTTCCTTGGCCGATTTTGTAAAATAATTTCACATAAAATAAACTAATGAGTCATAAGTTTTAACTTTATATAATACGAACTCTTCTTAACCATAAATATAATTTAAATAATTGTTAATACCACCTTAATAATAAAAAATTACTCTTACATTTTAATATGTTTAAATACTTCAATTATTAAATCTTTTAACTTGCCAATTTGTCTAAATTAAATTATCATACAATATATAACTTAGTTATTTGTCATTCTTTTTCTTTTTTTTTTCTTTTTTTTAATCTCACTAATTAATTAATTATAAAATAATATAAAACTATATTCTTTATAGCATTCATCATTATTCTATACTATATCATTATGCACTTCTTATTTAAACTATTTTAAGATTTGTATAATTTAACTAAAGTCATTAACTAAACCTTTTTTAATGTCTATAAATAAATAAATAAATATTAATAATTAAATAATAAACTATTGGGCATGACAATATGGCTAAAGTTAGAGAAATTGCATATAGTTGAAGTGGTGAGTATCTGGAAAGTTAGGAGAGTAAAATTTCTTCAAGTCTTAGTATAAAGTTCTAAGCAAAATGGACCTAGGGAAAATTGCCTCTCTAAGGATAATGCTCATGTTAGATCCAAGTATTTAAGGCTAGCTTTGCCACTTATATGGTAAAAAGAATAGATACTTACATAGAAAGGGTAATTCAATAGTTAAAGGGAGTAAATTGCATGGTAATTCATTTAAGGAGTAAGCACTAAAAAAGGAAACTGATTAAGTTACACCAAATTTAATAGTTTTGTACCTACATAATATAAGCCATAAAAAGTAGGTATGCACCTTAATATTAGGGTGGTAGGCTTTGACAACTTGGATATGATTATAAATGAATAAAAGGCATCTATAATGGATTACATAGTAATTTTAAGAAACTTTAGGGATAAAAAAGAGTCAATCAATGTAAAGCAATCATCCCTAACACCAGAAACCTAATTATCAGGAAAATACCCTTAAGGGTTACAAAAGCAAAGCCAAAAAAAGAAGATGAAATTTATTTCTAGAACCCAAAACAACATAAATGCCTCAATATGCCCCTCTTCTAACTTAATGAACTAGGTGGATATCTTAATTAATTGTGTCACTCTGATTCACACCTAATCATGAGTAAAATGTGGTTGTAATCTATTTATCCAATCAACCTACCCTTGATTAGATCAAAGCTAAGGATTTTTTATGGATTACATCTTTTTAAAGTTCATGTGAAAATTTGAGAGATGCAATTATAAGAAGATGTTAAAACTATTAAAGTGGTGAAACAAACTAATGTTGATAGAATGCCATTTCATGATACAAGTTAAAGTTAAGGAATCCTCATTATTCCTGTAAGTGAAAGTCACATTTGAATTGCATAGGGAGATATTGGGAAAATAATTTAAAGAATGGTGACCAACTTGAAAGATATGGATGGAGGTGGTGGAGGATCTAATAAACGAAAGTCAAAAAGAACATGATCTCGCATCACCTATGGGTAACAAGTATGTTAGTTTTATTAAACAATTATAATATGAAGAATTTATATTTTATACATTAAAAGAATAAGATTATTGAGATGTGCAAGGAAAAAAGGGTACATGAGATACCTTGAGATGTAGTGGTTATAGATTTGTTATTTAAAGTGGACATTTAGATTATAAGGATTCATGCTAACATAATTGTTGTGTCACAACCTTTGGCTGTGTAACATGCTCCTGTAGAATGATTATTAACTTCCTAACTGAGAAAGTCAATAATTATCATACAAGGGATTCCATACATTCTGTAAAATTTATATATATACATATATACATAGTACTAGCATGCAACTCATATTTATTCAAACCATTTATTATCTCAGATTTTAATATCATAATTATGTCATTAAAGTTACAAGATACACACATTAATAGTTTACACAACTTCAGTTTTGTCAAACTTAATGTATTTACCGCCAGGGTCCTTTGTATAAGTAGTTGCATGATTCTTTATAGAAATAGAAGTTTGAATAATATTTAAATCATTTACCAATAAGTTGTTGATATGTCCAGCTGCTGCTACTAACATTCTGATTCAACGACTTTGCTTGATCCTACATTTATCAATTGACAAACGTTGAGTATAAACTCAGTGGTGCTAGTTATAACATGTAAAACTTAAGACATTTATATTTTATGAAATGTTAATGCCAAGAAAACATTATGACATACATATAAAACAACATGTATATTGCATTAACATATTATGTTATAGGTAAAATCAATTAGAAGTATAATCAGAAGATTCTAAGATCATATGTGGCATCACTTAGAAATTAATCAACATC
>CANYBF010842485.1:0-20029 GCA_948192965.1 Dalechampia spathulata
TCATGGACTTCAATATATAGTTTAATACTCCAAGTAAAACAAGTTCATCCAAAACATTGTACTATATAATGAATAATGCCTTTATTAATGAAAAATGTATGGTACAAATACACATGATGCTCTAAAGCATACACTAACAAAAAGGAGTTTATTGCATGGAATCTGATATGTAAGGGTTGTAGTCAAACTAATAACCTCTTGATATTTGGGTAGTCATGATGTGTGACTAAACGCTGCTCTTAATTCACATATGATGTTATTAAATGAAGTTTAATAATATGTTTATGTGTTGCCAATATGTCAAGAACCCAAAAGGTCGAACACTAAAAGTAAGAGGAATGATAATTATGAATGTATGTTGATGAAATAATGTTTTATGGTTATAGAATAACCAAGATGTTTCATGTTTATTTGATAGATCATGAAAATAGCTTTGATTAGATACCAAGATCACTTAAATCTGATAAGTAAAACTCAAGATACAAGTGATTTAAGTTGATATATTCTATATGCATGGTATATATGGAATTGGATGGAATTAAATGACTTAATAGTCAATACGTAATTATCACATGACTTATTCATGTATGATGAATTAAAAGGAAGTGCACATGATTTTCATGTGCTTCTAGAGGGATTTTAAGTCATGCACATGCAAGTCACATGCCTAAAGCATGTGATATGCAAATGCATGTGACTTAAGTAACCTAAAACCTAATTAGGTTTTTATAAGTTGTCTGATAAAACTTTTAGGGTTACATAACAAGAAATTTTAGCTGACTCCTTCCTCCATTGATTCCAAGCATTTCAAAGCTCAAGAAAAAGGAGATCAATTTGGTTTTTGATAGAAGATTAAAAAAGAAAAATCGAATTCATCTATTATACTTTATCTATTCCTTTTATTTTGTTTTACTAGTCTCTAAATAAAACAAGCAATATTGATTACTAATCATTCTCATTACTTGTGTGGATAGTTTAAAGATCCTCTAATTTATGGATTGAAAAGTTTGCTATAACTTTTCTGACGAACAAGAAAGGAGATCTGCATAAAAGTAAGTTTCTGATCTCTTCTTTGGTGATCTTCTCTATTGTTGATGTATTCTCTATGGTATTCTGATGAAATCATGTGTTTTAAAAATTTTAAATTATATCTTCCACTACTAAACATGTTTTCATAAACCAATAGTGGTTGTATAGTCAAAATATAGTGGTGAGATATACAAAGCCCTCTATAATTAGCAATGACCGTGCTTTGGTAGGGTTGATGTTGAATGCCCTGATCAGATATAGAATTGCCTCTCTAGTAGGCACTAATATAGTGAGTATCAACATCATGTTACATATGACTCTAAAGATAATAGTGAAGTCCTCATACATTAAGCATAACTCCACATGACTAAATCAAAAGGCATACATCATCAGATCCCATAACTGTATTACCGTTTATAGGAAAGTAGAGTTGATGGAGACTTGCTAAACTGTATAGGAAACTAGAGCTGATGGAGACTTGCTAAACTATCTTCATATATTGAAGTTCAAACTCGCTCAATTGGAACCACTCAATATTGCCCCACTAGCAAGAAGCAAAATACAAGGTAGATAATGATTATTAAGTCATTGTCTATACCTGCAAGGAAGAATAAATATGTCATGTTTTAGCAGTTAAAGAAAGTACCTAAATATTCTTACATAAGAATACAAGCAACAAGTAGTTAGATTTAGGTTTCACTGATAAATAAAAAGATCCAAAGTCCAAGCCATCAAGAGCATCCAAAATTTATACACCCATAGTTCAAGTGTACTATGCTTATTATCCATGCAAAGGTATACCATCCAAACTAGGACTATTAGGCACCTTGATGTTATAATGCTCCAAATGGGCATTCAATTAGGTGATCTCTCTACCCATCTCCTAGGTCATTTAGGTGTAGCAATCTCGATCGTCTCTCTCAGCATTGACTTATCTGTATTACATGATCATATAGACACTTAAGTCAAGCATGCATGTATAAGAATCATGAGCACAATCATAATAGATAGATACCTGGATGTCAAGCATCTCAAAGTTATGATAGTAGCATGATCTATTTAGCAATTGAGTCATGTAATCCATTACCTCCTAAGGCACCTGCATAGGTCAAACATATCATATCAGTAGAATCTTAAGCATGCTAATGCATTACAGTTGCTTACATAAGTGGTGTTCAATGGATCAAACTCAATCTCATCCCTCATTAATGTTGGGAAAAATGTCTCATATGGGTAGCCCCACTCATCATAGGTGTACAAGTATGGGTTCTAAGGCCATACAGTTGACTCTCAATAAATCCCTAGGCATGTTTATAATCAGGTGGTATATCATGACTACCAAGCTTTGATCTTGATGGTGTCATATCAAATGCAACATTGCATGATTGAGTTGATTGAGTGAGTTCAAACTCTAGTATCTAAAGACATTCCAACAAGTCTCCATCAATATTACTTTCCTGCATGCTGCTTGCAATTCTGGGATCTAGTGACCCATGTCTTCCAATTTGGACACCTAGAGTTATGTCCAATGTACGAGGAATTTGCTGCTATCCTTAGAGTCATATGTAGCATGATGGTGATATTGACAGTATCGATGCCTACTAGAGAGATGGTCCCAAATCTAATCAGGGCATTCAATATTAGCCTTATGATAGCAAGGTCATTACTGCCTACAAAGGGCTCTGTAGATCTTACTGCTATCTTCTGACTATGTAGCCATAAGTTAGTGAGTTACTTCTTCATGGCTAAAGGTAGCAAGATTCAGACTACTAGCATAGTTTCTGGTCGTTGACCTATCTAGTCATGAGGATTTGCTGATTAACTTAGTGATAGACTAGATGGAGCAAGGTCGAATCCCTTTTCCGATGATTATGCCTAAGATGATCCTAGGGCTAGATAAAGTAAGATGGGGTTAGTCCGGACGCGTGAGTGGTAGTATACTTTTGATGCGGGTATGAATTCTAAGTCGTCTTTGTAGGTTTTCAACTTAGAAAAGTTGTATTTTTGCCCTAATTTTTGCATTAGTCATCTCTTGTGAGGTTTTCAGCTTATTAGGTCACTAATTTTGCTTTGGACCCTAAATTTTACTTGAATTACCCCCTTGGGTTTTCAGCTCAGCAGGTTACTCTAATTTTTGCCTGATCAGCCTTTTACAAGGTTTTCAAATCATCGAGCTTTTTTCATTTTTTTTATTTTTTTAATAGATCTGGCTTTAAGAAAATCTGGGGATCTTGGCACCACCAGTAGATGATCTACAAAGGCACATAACTCATAGCCATATGCAAAGAGGCTACACCTTCAATGAGGCAAGGATGCTAACATTCGACAATTGGGTCCAGTGGATGGGAGCCATCCTAAAGAGTGAGATCAGGTGGACTTATCTGTGGTGGCACATATAGCATGTGAACATATATAGACTGCATTCCATTACAAAGATTTAGATGTTGTACCCATTACAGTCCAGCAAGAGTCTGTCATTAGTATAGTCACAGATAGATTATCTTTCAACTGATGAAATTTGAGGGGGGATGAATACTATCCTACTTCCTGGAGCATGTGGAGAGGACCTGGCCTTATCGCAGGATCGTGCTGGTAGAGATCCCTGGAGCTAGATTAGCTATGGATAATGAGTATAAGCTATGTGTGTTGTGCCATACTTAGGATGTACTACAAGAAACTATTAGGCAATAAAATTGTATACAATAAAGAAAGACAATGCTTTGTGTTTGAAATTAGTATTACTTATGGCTAAGTTTATGAATGTGTTCCATTTGCATTGATGAGATTTAAAAATTTACATGAAAAAAATTTTAAAACCAACATAAAAGTTCCATGACTTAACCCCTGTCATTAACCAATCCTACACAAGATTTTCTAACCAATTATTTTAACGGACTCCTTTTCCTTTTAAAGATCTTTAACTTTTGCATGAGCCATCCAAGTAGATTTTTGACTCATTTAATGAGTATTTTTATATTGTCTTAACTTTTATGTGAGTCGTCTATGCAAGTTTTTAGCATACCATACTTTTTACTTTTTATTCAGCTCTTCTTTTTGCCCTTTACTTTATATAAAATACTTTTTCAGTTGGTCAAGGTTGACAAGTTCAGAGAACTCATCGCCTTCCAAGTCTGAAATACGGATAGCGCCTTTGGATAAAATCTTCTTAACTAGGAATAGGCCCTCCCAATTAGGTTTGAACTTTCCATACGGGTCACGGATAATCAATCTGACTTACTTTAGAATTAGATCACCTTTTTCATGTAGCAACAGGCTTGACCTTCTTGTTGAATGCATTTTCCATGTACTTCTTATAAAGTTGTAAATGATAGAGAACCTTCAATAACTTCTCATCAATAGCAACCAGTTATTCGTATCTGGCCTGCTTCCACTCAGCCTCTGGCAATTAAGCTTCAAGAATAACCCAAAGTGACTTCAACTCCACCTTAACTGGCAATATGGCTTTTATACCATAAACCAGAGAGTATGTGGTAGCATCTGTAAGACTCCTTGTAATGGTTCTATAACCCCACAAAGTAAATGACAACTGCTCATGCCAATCTCTATAAGTTCACACTGTCTTGGCCAAGATTCACTTGATCATCTTATTGGTTGCCTCAATTGTCCCATTAGCTTGAAGGTGATATAGAGAAGATTGATGATGCTCGATCCCATATCTGTCTAACAAGTTGACCACTTAGCCCTAGAATTACACTCCATTATCGAACACCAAGTGATGTGGTATCCTATATCGGCATATGAGATTCTTCTCTATAAACTTGGAAACTTGTTTTACCCTCAATTTACTATAGGATTTTATCTTCACCCACTTAAAGAAGTAATCGACGACCACTAATATGTATCAATGCTTATTAAAAGCATTAGGATGGATCTCACCCATGATGTTAATTCCCCATACTGAGAAAGGTCATAACGTTATCAAATTCTACAATTTGACCAATGGTATGTGACTTAGACTCCATGAATCTGACACTCATGACATCACTGTATAGATTGTACATAGTCTATCTCCATTGTACGCTAGAAATACCCTTGGCATAGGCTCTTTCTGTACAGAGTGAAGCCACTCATGTAGAACCTACAAATACCAGCATGCACTATCTACATGATTGTCTTGATCTCCTTCCCTAATATGCATCAAAGTTGCAGACCATCAATCATTCTTCCGTAGAGAACACCTTGATGCCAGGTAAAGTTGGCTACTAGCCTTTGTAAAGATAGCTTATTAGTCTTATTAGCTTTTTCTAGATAAGTACCAGTTCTTAGAAAAATCATGATATCAACATACCATGGAGTCTTATCTTACTGGTTTAATGCCATAACTGATTTTCCCTCATAGCAAGGAATCCTTAACTGCTCAATGAACACAAGCTGAACTCGATACTATGGTCACTTGCATACTGAAGCCAGTATAGCCAAGGCATCAGCCATTTGATTCTTATCACGCAGAGTATGAATAAATTGACATGAGCTAAAATTGCAAATCATGAGCCTCATGTATTTAATGTAAGGGTTGAGCCTTTCTTCCTTGTCATCCTACTTAGTCGTGTTCTGGTGAATGACAAGCATTGAATCACCAAATACCTCCACATCTTGGGCACCAATCATCAACAATGCTTCAAGCATTAACAGACATGCTTCATACTTAGCCATGTTATTGGTGACTAGAAAGCTTAGCTACTTTGAAAACTTAATTAATTCACTTTTAAGAGTGATTAACACAACGCCTATACCTACACCTTTTCTATTGATTGCACCGTCAAAGTGCAACTATCATTTTTGGACTTTAACTGCCCCTAAGTGCTCATCTAGGAAGTTCAGTTCAAAGGTTTCAGAGTTATCCACTGGCTTAGATGCTAAGAATTTAGCATTTGCTCTACCTTTGATCACCTCTTAGTGATGTACTACACATCAAAGATCAGCCACCTGGAAAACTTCCTCACCAATAAAAGAGCTTCATACAAGTACTTCATAAGATCAACCATGGAGATAGCTAGAACTTGGTATGATTGGAAGTAGTATATAAGCTTCTTAGTGACCTAAACCATAGTCATGCACAGCTTCTCAATAGTGTTGCACTTGTATTCTGTTGGTAATAGTTTCTTACACAAGTAGTAAATATCATGCTTAATTCTAGCTTTATTCTCTTGAGCCATCTTAACACCCACTAATTCCTGCTCCAAGGCTAGATAGAGCAATAATGGTTTTTCCAATCGAGGCAGCTGTAGAATTGATGGGTTAGAGAGATAATGTTTCACTCTCTCGAATGCAAACTGGCAGTTCTCATCCCAAACCAAAGGCTAGTTCTTTCTTAAAAGCTTGAAGATGGGCTCACAGATAGTAGTGAGGCTAGCAATGAATTTACTGATATACTAGAGTTATCTCAAGAATCCCCTAACTTTGATCTCAGTTATAGGAATAGGCATCTCATAAATTGACTTTGCCTTGTCGGATCTACCTCAATACCCCTATGGTTGATAATATAACCCCACATCTTACTGGATGGCACCCCAAATGTGTACTTCTTTGGGTTTAGCCTGAGCCTGTACTTCTCAACCCATGTGAGAAATCTGTCAAGAGCAACTAGATGCTCTATTCTAATAGGAGACTTCACCATCATGTCATCCATATAGACTTTGACCTTCTTGTGGATTAGATCATGCAATAAGGTTATTACATCTCTCTAGTAGGTAGCACCTACATGTCATCCCATTTTGTGATGAAAGTTATCTTGACCTTATCAACAATAGCCATGAGAATCTGATTGTACCTATAAAATCCATCAGTAAAAGAGTATATAGCACTAGTGGTTGTACTGTTGACCAGTACGTCGATATAAGGTAAAGGAAAGTCATCCTTCAAACATGCCTTGTTTAAATCCCTGTAGTCTACGCAGACCTTGACCTTGCCATCTTTCTTAAGAACTGGAACCATATTAGCCAACCATTCAGAATAGTCAACAACTTCAAGGAACTTGGCATCCAACTACTTCTGGATATCCTCCTTAACCTTCTGAGCCCATTCTGGTCAGAATCGATGTAGTTTCTGCTCAAAATTCTATGTTTCATAATAGTTTTATCAATACCTAGCATTTCTTTGTAGCCTAGAGCAAAGGCTTTTATATTGTCATACCCACATATGAGACCCTGGTAGTTTGGTCCTAATGTATGCCTATGTGTAGGTAGATGCTTGTGTATGTGAGTGTTTCTCTGCTAATTGATTGAAATGTGATATTGCTCCTTGAGTTTAAATGCCTTATGAATGTATGTACATGAACAATGATGATGTTGAGTGTATTGCTTTAATGATGGGATATTGATGCATGTTTTTATGTTATAGGAGAGGATGAGTGGGTGTTTCCGCCTTACTTATGTATCTTTGTAATGTAAGGGGCGAACACCAAGGTTGGCATGTTGGGAGTGAGGTTTTAGAAGTGTTTATATTGATTATGAGTTAGGTATGTTAGGAATGTATTTAGAAATAGTGGAAGAAGGAGGATTTAGGGTAGGTACGGGTGTACGGGATCACCGTACGGGCGTACCAAATAGGGGAGGTACAGGGTTTTAGGCTCCTGGAGACCGTACGAGCGTGCCAAAGGGCGATCCAGCTGTACGTGAACTCGCAGGAAGTTGGGTTTGTCAGGTGGATTGTGGACCTATGGGCGTACCAAATGTGGTACGGGTGTACTGTCCCTTGCAGGAAAATGTGCTTGTCAGGAGTTTTAGTTCGGTACAGGCGTACCAAGATCTGTACGGCCATACGCGACTTAGGTTTAACTGTTTTAAAGATAAGTTTTATATTTTAACTCAATTTTCTCTCACCTTTAACCTTCTTAAACCCTTTTAAACCCTCTTACATATTCCCTAAACTCTAAAGTTAGAGCTTCTAAGCATTTAGCTTATGCGAGATCGCTAGCTTGGGATTGGTGATCGAGAGAGACAAGATTGGTGGAAGCAGTTTGACTTCAGGTTTGTGCTAAGTTATGTTATATGTACTGATTTGGTTTGGTCTTGCCTTGGGACTTCAAAAAAGGGTCCAGGATTGATGTTTTTATTGATGTGTTCTTGTTTCATGTATGTTCCTATTATCTATGATACGATGAAGGTGTATACACTTTACATGCATATATACATGCATAGCATGAATGGAGTCGAGGGAGGAAACAGGAAAGAGAGTGATGGGATAAAAGCTTTAAGCTCTGGGCATACTGGGTCAAATAATGATGGAATTCCAAAGGGAATTATTTAGATTAATGCCCTCCCTAAAAAGGAGATGAGTCTTGAGACCTATAGTAGAAAAAGGGTGCAAAGCATCACATGTTTATATGCCCTCCTGCAGGAGATGAGTATCGGTACCTACAGGGACCCAGTATGTGTGAAAGGAATGTGCACAATACAGGAAAACAAGAGTGAATGAGGGAAATAAGGAGGACAAAGAGTGCCAGGTATAGTTACGTTTGCATTGCATATATTGTACACGTGTGCTATGATAGTCTGTATGATGATGTTACTGATGGCTTGTTATGTCAGATATATGTTACAAATGATATATGGTTATGTGACAAATTATGCCTATGTATTTGACTTATGTTTTTGTAGCACCACTAAGTTTTATACTCGGCATTTATCATTTGATGAACGTAGGTTCAGAGCCCTTGGGAGAGCGGTCCGACAAGCAGTGATAGAGGTCGTCAGCAGAGAAGCTAGTTCTCAAAGCGGTATGGGACCTCAGGGGCATACTTTGAGTCATTTTTGTTAGAGTAGGTCTGTTAGTTCTTATGGCAGTAGTCTACTTTGTATTTTGTGGTGTAACTATAGAGGAATGTTCTCCTCGGTTGTATGACTGGAATTGCATGTATAATATAAGCTCATCGCTTTCCTCTACAAATTGAATGAATAAATGAATGTTCTCCAGGGCGTTATGTATGTAAGTGAATGTATCCCATGCTACTTCATTTTCCACCACAGAATACAGGGATGTGTACCTATACGAACCTTAATAGATTTTAAGCCGATGCTTCCCTTGTCATATGAGTGGTGGTTTTTCGTTGGGGGAGGACCATGACTTATACGACAGGAGCATGTTACCCTAGGTATGGGCTAGGTGTGACATATATGTTGTTTTAACACTCTAAAAATTTTTGTTCTCTCATCAAGGGTTAAATCTGATGTAATTTGGAGAGGAAAGGGCTTATCATCTATGTCAATGTTAATAGTTTCAATACATGATGCATTAATGTCAAAAATGCTTATATAATGCTCACATTCATGCATAATTCCATCATAATGCACATCGCAAACATAAGCAAAGCTATTTTCATTGCATTAAACTTTGAAAGGATTACACCATCAAAAAGTACAAAGATAGGGACATCATCATCCTCATACAAAATGTCATCAAAAGTATTATCTACAAGTGTAGCGATATCCTCATTGACCTTTTGAAGAAGCAAGTCCTACATATCTAAACTCTGTAACTTGGACCTTAGTATGGCAACTATAGTAGACTCTCCCTCAAGGAAATTGATGGTGAGATTAGCAACATCACTAAATATTTGAAAAGCATCATCAAGCCTGATGGTGGAAGAAGTGGTAGGGACCTTCTTAGATGTTATCAAAGCTGAAAAATTACAAATATCACTAAAGATGGCAAATTATTAGTCAAAGAAGTCATCCCAGTTAGGCAACCTAGAAACACGATCATGCTACATCTCTCCCTAGACAAAAGCAACCATCTTGAATTCTTCCAGTTTATCTAAAGTATAGGGATTAAACCCAATGTAATACCTCTCCTCCCATATGATTGTAGGAATGTTGAAGTCCACTAGACCCTGTTGGTACCGGCCTAAACCTCTGCCAGGCAAGAAGTTCATATTGTGCAACATCTTCTCCATGATGAGACTTGATTGATAAGAGTATAACTTAGGTTCTCTGATGGCAGTGATCTGAAAACTAGTTATGAGAGGTACATCCTCTTTGATGTAGGGTAGGGTAACCTTATCATCTACTGCAATCATAACCACACCCTCGTCATATGGAAACTTGATCTTCTGGTGCAGGGTGGATAGCACACCTCCTAGAGGATGGAACTATAGTCGGCCCAATAGCAAAGCAAATGATACTAGAATGTCAAAAACTATAAACTCCACCACTGACTCAATCGGCCTAATAGTAACAGTGGCTGTGAAAGTGTCAGTAACCTCCTATTTAGATTCATCATAAGCTCTGATAAATCATCTTGGATAGCTTCAAGTCTGAAGGTTGGATCCTGAGCTTTAGCAATACCTTGAGAGGATAAACATTAATGCCAGAATTATCATCCACCATAATGTAAGGAGTGGAAAAATCCATGATATGCACTCTAATATAGAGTGCCTTGTTATGATGGATACCCTCGGCCAGTAAATCTATATCTGAGAAAGTGATCATGCTAAATCATAACTCTTGATTCACCAACTGATTATTCATGCTAAAGGTAAAGGTAGATGGAGAAATCCTCATACTAGAGAGTGCCTAGATGATAACCCATTGATGCTACTAGGAGGACAGCACCAAGTCCCAAATGCTGATGTTAGCCTATATCTTTTTAAACTGCTTAATGATAACATTCTCAGGCTAACCAACCTTATCAGCAGGTTGTGGAACTGGAGCACTACTTGGACCAGCCTCATTCCCGATGGGTCTAGCCTTAGTCGGCTTCTTCAGAGCATCTAACTTCTTTCCTAGGTTAGGAGGAGTGAATACATTACCACTATGAGTCATGTTACAGACTCAAAAGGGCATTTTGTTAGTATCTAACCCTTTCTGCTACTTAGGAGACTTAAATGATGGCTTGGCTGCCTCAGAAGTCTCGATTGACTTACCCTTCTTGGAACTTTGAACCTCTGCTAATTCAAATTTAGAGGAATCTTGAGTAGTTGTAGACTCATCCTCCAAACTATCATACCGTATACCATTGGCACTGATATTAAACTACTGCCTCACTACCGAGGGGAGAGAAGAAATTAAGATAAAAAATTATGGGTTCATTCCCTAATGGAGTCACCATTATGGATGAGGCTTGTGATGTACGGACCAAGGACCTGCTTGGAGTGAAAATGCAATCTTCTCGAGGGGCTACCATAAGGAATGAAATGGACTCAAAAGAGTTACAAGATGGAGTTACCATCGAATGGTTCCAAAATTAGTTCAACCGACCCATTAGCATGAGTGCTAAGTCAAACCCTTCAAACATAGGTTTGGGTAGTGAAGATCTATTCACTCAGAGTCTCATGTTCACTTTACCATTTTAGTCAAGTTGATTACCCTAGGTAAATGAGCATTCATAAGCATGGGGCATCATGATATGGTAATCATGGCATGAAACATGGCATATGCATGGCATGTGAGATAACATGGCATAAGCATGACATGTAAGATGACATAGCATAAGCATGGCATGTAAGGTGACATAGCATAAGCATGGCATGTAAGGTGACATGGCACAAGCATGGCATGTGAAATGATATGGCATAAGCATGGCATGTAAGATGACATAGTATAAGCATGACATGGTATAGCATACATCATATAACAATGATAAAATGAGCATAGCAGCATGAATGAAAAAGAGGCTGGTGAAAGGGATTGAAGAAGATAGGGGATACACGAGGGATTTAAGGCTAAATCATACAAAAAATGGGAGAATAAAGCTATTTTATTACAAAGAATCTTCATCGATACAAAATTCAAGACATTAAGAAACATCTTAACCACTCTGGAAAAAGTCAACCTCGAGCAACATGAGCCAAAAATGCATGAGTGAAAATGCAAAAATACAAGCAAAATTGTTAGTAGCAAATAAAATTTAGGACTAGATTGACTAATTTTATATTATATGAAAGTACGAATCAAGAGCTAAAGTCTAATAAATATAATGGAAATAATCATGAAAAAGTGAATAAACACGAGTCGGATTATGAAAATCATGCAAAATTAATCAATTTTAAGCAAAATCGATCAATAGAAAAATCACACTTTTTAAGATCACATGAAATATCACTTAGAAACAAATTAATGTCCGATCAAGCTAAACATGTCGAGTGACACATTAAACATAATTAAAATAGCATGAATTGTATAATTAGGCAAAAAGAGATGATTTAATGGTAAAATTATAGGTAAATGATCAAGGCATAATAAATTGGGAGTCAGTAACATCATTAAATATCAATAGGAGATAGCAAACTCAATCAACCAAAGCCAATCACATCATAAAACATCAATTTGGGACCCTAAGATATGGTGTCATATGGAGCATATTAGATTTTCTTAGGAAAAGGCCACCCACCATGCATATATTTTCATGACATGCGTAGCATGTAGCACTATGTATTGTGTATATCATGAAATGCATGCTATGTGCTCCTCCATCCATGAGTAAGATGTAATGTGCTTTACATGTCCAAAATACTTAGGGGAAGCTCAAAGACATGTATGAAAATTGAGGTCGACATCGGGGACCTATCCTAAGCCAAATTGATAAAAACCCAAAATCACAGTGCACAGGCAAAAAGTTAAGGTCAATAGCTATGTTTTATTTACCATGATGTCATGTCATTCTTCACTTGTCATGTTTATGCCATGTTATCTTTCACATGCCATACTTATGTCATATTATCATCTCACATGCCATATATATGTCATGTTATCATTTTTCACATGTCATGTGACACCCGGGGCTGACGAGGATGGGGAGTGATCACTGGTGCCAAAAAGAGCACGGACAAGGAGCGGCTCCTGGCAGGCTTCTAAGCGGAGGGGCATATGAATGAACTGATCCCACACCCAAAAAAGAGGGATCCTGAGACTGTGTAAGGATAGGGTTGCATAGTTGAGTGATTTCGAGATTGTGTAGGTATGGGACTGTGCAATCGAGAATAGCTTAAGTGATTAGATAGGTATTATCCATACCAACAAGGTGCACCTACCTTTTCGATGCTCATTCTGTAAGAACTTCATAGTTGAGCGTGCTTGGCTTAGAGCAATTATAGGATGGGTGACCTCCTGGAAAGTTTTCTTAGGAAGCATGTGAGTGAGGACAAAGCATGCTGGAAAGGTCTCTTGTTGGGTTGTGGAGGCAGTCGTCTAATCAGGCTATTACATGTCATGCATATGTCATGTTTCATTTACCATGATTGTCATATTATACTTAACATGTTATTATTTGCTATGATTATTGTCATGCTTCATCGTGTTGTATACTTATTTCATACTTATGAATGCTAATTCAACTAAAATGGTAAAATCAAACTAGAAACTCTAAGAAAATAGATCTTTACCACCTGAACTCATGTTTGAAAGATTTGACTTAGCACTCATATTATAGGTCTGTTGAACCAAATCTAGAACCATCCAGTGGTGACTTCATTTTACAACCTTCATTAGATCGATATTATTCCTTGAGGTAGCCCCTCGAAAAGACTACACTTTTGCTCTAAGAAAGCCCTCAGTGTCATCTATCGTAAGCCTCGCTCTAGGTCATGGTGAAAGTCCCATCCATAATGTAATTGAGTTTGAATTTGGTTGTTTCTTCATCTCTAATCAATCCATAATGATGTTGGAGTCTATCAATTTCAAAACTCATGATCTAATTTTATTAATCTTTACCTAAAATCAATTTAATTTGCTTATTTCTTAATTAAATACCATTTAATTATGATATCATTACTTGATACGATTAGACCAAATTTGGATGTTAACTTGTTTTCAAGTGTTGTTTAATGATATTAGAATCTTCTAATTTATCTATATGATCAATTTTTGCTTAAGAATTGATTTTCATTTGATTTTTGCTTAATTTTCCCTTGAATTTTAAATCATGCTATTTGATTTTGTTTCCATTGCCATATGGATGATTAAAAGTGAATCGAGAAGTAAATTAAGTCTAAATGACTTACTAGGGTGATTTTATGAGTTATTCATTTTTATGATATTTTTATGATTTGAACCCTGTTAATTGTATTTTTCATAAATGATTTCCAAAAACATTTAGTGGATCTTGATCCATGATTTATGCTTTCTTATATCTCAAATTGATTAATCATGTCCTTCCATTTTCATTGTTACCTAATAATGATTATTTGTTTCCCATTCGTGCTTCTTTTTGGCTTGTGCTACCCAAGACCCTTCTTCCAAGTGAAGGAGATGTTACTTAACATCTTGATTTTGTATCATTGAAGCTCTTATATAATATAATAGGACTCTATTTTATTCCCTTTTGCATGTTTGTTTGGCTATATTTTGCATGTATCCACCTATTTCCTTATATTGCGTTTCTATGGGCCATTATTATGTATGCTTTTTGTTGTTATGCTTTATTATATATTATCATGTTATATTTGTTATCATGTTATGTTGTATAATGTATTCATTCCTATGAATGTCCATATGCCTACCTATGTCAATTAACCAACATGGTAAAATTTATGTTGTATAATGTATTCATTCCTATGAATGTCCATATGCTTGCCTATGTCAATTAACTAACATGGTAAAATTGAAACTAAAACTCTAAATGAATAGATTTTATTACCTGAACTTATCTCTGAGAGGTTTAACTAACACTCATGTTATGGATCGATTGAACTAAAATCTGGAATCATCTAATGGCGACTCCATTTATGACCTCATGTGGGTCCATTTTATTCCTCAAAGGAGCCCCTTAGGAAGATCAGTTTTTGCTCCAAGCGGATCCCCAATATCATCTGTTGCAAGCCTCACTCTAGGTTGCCAAAAAAGCCCCGCTCACAACAGTATAGCAACAAATATACCATGATAACAATATAGGAAAAACTCAAGCAGAAAGGGATTAAAGAGATCAAAGGTACATGTCAAATCATTAAAAATATAAATTATAGGTATCAAAAATATAACAAATAATCTATTCTATTAAAAATGAGGTTTCATTAATACAAAAAAGTGGTCCCAAACAATATGAGCTAAAAATATACGAGTGATAAAAAATACTCTTATGTAAAAATGATGATTTTGAAATTTATTTTAATTAATCCAAATTATATATGAGCTTAAATTAATATTATAAAGTCAGAGAGCCTTAAAAATAGGATGAAAATGTGTTCTAAGTGAAAATACATGATTTTGGAATTTGCAAAGTGAAACATGCATCACATGGTCTATAATGCTCGCCATACATTCTATAAACAGTAGCAATGTGCACCACATATCACATAATATTTACCACATATTATAAATTTCAATATGTATTTTATGCAAAATATAAGAATTGCATCATATAAATATCATAAAAACTACTAGGAAACTTCCAAAATCATTTCAAAATATCATCTAAACTCAACTTACTTTCCAAATCATTATTAACCATTCATAATTGCAATATAATCAAATTAATTAGCATTAAATGGTTAAGAAAATCAATGTTTAGGTAAACATTGATGAATTTGATCATAGAAAATAAGTAGAAAGATTCTAAAATCATCTTACATCCTTTCAAAATTAAGCAATATCTTAACTCGTGTCAATTATACATTAAACTCAAATTAAATGGTATTTAATTTGGAAAATAACTTTATAAAAATTAATTTTTATGCAAAAATTAATCAATTGGATTATAAAAATGAATTCTTGGATTCAAGAATCTCAAAGTCATTTTTTGAAATTGATCATCATAAAGAATTCATTGTAATCATGTTAAATTTATATTAAAATCAAATTAAAAATATATTTTAATTTAAAAATTAATTTTAAGGTCAAAATTAAATAAAATCCAATAAATGTTTGATGATTTTAGATAATTTAGACTAATGTCAAGTCATGAATATTATTAATACCTTATTTTTAATTGAAAAATGAGTGAATTTCAAGTTGAAAAATGAATTTTTGTGAATTCTGGACATGACATGCACCACATGTCATAGAACATGCACTGCTTGCTATGAAAATCATATGATGTGTGTTGCATATAACAATACATATGCCACATGTTTGAATTATGGTAAAAGGAAAAATATGATTTTTGGTAAAAACACGAATGTAAACATGAAAAATGGATGGATTTCTAACTGTCATAAATCATTTAGGTCATTTTTGAGATCCAAATGCTACTGTTACATTTACTAAGACATGAAAAATCAATCAAACCCCATAAAATGTAAAGAAAATGGAAAAGAAAAAATTCAAATCTTGATTCCAAAAGTGTTAAAGGGATTTAAGTAAGGGTTAATTAGTCCTTAACTGATTAACTAAGTCTAATTAAGTTATGAAGTAATTTTAGCATAATTTAGCCTAAATTAACAATTTTTGGACCTCTTTCCATTGAATACTGAAATGGTATTTATAGAAAATGATGTAGGAATCCCTAAAATGGATGAGCAATGTAGGATTTTAACCTCCTAAAGATGAAGTGTGTTGCATATCATGTAACATGTTGTTGACCCTCACTTTTCACCCACCTGCGATTTTGGGTTCTTGTCAATTCGGCTTGGTACAGGCCCTCGATATCGACCCCAATAGTGCATATATACCTCCTTGGCTTTCTCTGAGTGTTTTGGGTGTACAAAGCACATTACAATTGGTGGGGCCCACCACAACATTTGGTGGGCCCACTATCCTTTTTAGCCTTTTCTGTGTATTCTGTGCCTACAGAACACATTGCACTATGCCCATCAGAGGCAGAGCACATAGCATGCAAAATGCTACACTTTGGCCATGTAGCACTATATGCCCGAGAAGGGACATTAGTAGGGCCTACCACTCGGGGCCCACCTAGTGAGAGCCGAAGCTACACAATGCCCCAGAATGTCGAGTGCATCTCTGATGACATACAAAGCATGTTACATTTTACCCGTACAAGGCGAAGCACATAGCATGAAAATGCTATATGCTATGCATATAGCAAACTAAGACGTTTGGTAGGGCCCACTTTTGGGACTAAATCTAACGTGCTCTGCATAGAAAAAAATCTTAGAATGTCAAATGATGCTTATTTGACATGAGAAATGCGTTACATTTCACCCATATAAGGTGAAATGCATGAATAGGGTGCATAGCACTATGTACACTATTTGACGAAAAAAAGACGTTTGGTCGGGAGCCTTCTCAGGACCAAATCTGGAGTACTTTTCACTACACAATGCCTTAGAATGTCAAATGACTCTTGTTTAACATATGGCTCACATTACATTTCACTCGTACGAGCCTATGCGCATAGGGTGAAAATGCTATATGCGTAGCATATAGCACTATGTGCTACGCATATAGCAAAAGAAGACGTTTGGTGGAGCCCACTTTTGGGACCAAATCTAACGTGCTCTGCATAGCACAACGTCTTAGAATGTCAAATAACACATATTTGACATTGACACGCATTACATTTCACTCATACGAGGTGAAATACATATATGGTGTATAGTGTCATGCATGCACTATTTAAAAAGAAAAGACATTTGGTAGGGCCCACTTTTTGGATCAAATCCGGAAAAATTTTCATTGCACAATGTCTTAATATGTCAAATGATGCTTATTTGACATATGGCTCACATTACATTTTGCCCATGCAAGGCAGCGGACATAGGGGCAAAATGTTATACGCGTAGCATGTAGCACTATGTGCTATGCATATAACATACAAATGACGTTTGGTCGGGAGCCTTCTCGAGACCAAACGGGATGTGAGCCATATTGCACAATGTCTTAGCACATAAAATGATGCTTATGGGGCATGGGGCGCACGTCCCGATGCAACCCTAGTGGGCCCCATGTGACAGGTCAAAATGCTATATGCATAGCATGTAGCACTACATATTGTACACATAGGCTATGTGTGGCGCACATAGCCTTAAAATTTTTTATTTTTGGATAGAAAATTACATTTTTTCCAAACCTTAATTTGGCTCTATAAATATAGAGCTTGGGGTCATCTGATAGGGCTCCAAAATTTGCTCTAAGAGCAACCAAAACTCTGCCAAAATATTTTCAAAATTAATTAAGCACTTAATTAATTAATTTCTTAGGTTCAGAGACTAATAGGCTCTAATTAGGCTCCCTAAGCATGATTGGAAGCAAGATCAAGAAGAAAAACCTACTGTCATAAGGTAATTTCTTCATTTTCTTCCATTTTCTTTGTGTTTTTGCATAAAACCTTCAATTTTGGCTTGATTTTCTTGTGATTGGCTTCAATCTTGTGTTTTTATGGTTTACTCATGCTATTAAGTACCCAAAAATACTAATTTTTGGCTTTGATCTACCTTGATCCGAGCTGGATTTCACGTTTTTCTCAAAAATGTCCGTTTTCCTCTATTTTTCTAGGCTATATACACCACACATAGACCTATGTGTGCCATATGTAGCTCATGTGTGGCACACATAGGCCTATTTGTATGCATATACGCCCCAGATTTTAAAGAAAATGCTAATTTTCTTCTATTTTACTCCAGTTTTTCGCCTAATCTGGTCTTTCCAGCAACATTTGAGGCTTCCCTATCCCTCTGGTGTTCTGGATCTACCATATATTTCATAGATCTATAATAATTTTAACTTTAAAATTATGTTTCTTATGTTGGATGCAAATCCATGAAGCAAAAATGCATTTTCAGCCCTAGATCTACCTAGATCATGATTGGATCTCGGGTTTTTACCTAAAAACTCCATTTTCCCGTTGTTTTCACTGCTATATGCGCCATATATACACCTATGTGCACCACATCTAGCCTATATGTGCTGCATATAGGCCTATATGCACTGCACATAGGCCTATATGCGCTGCACATAGGCCTATATGCTGTGCATATAGGCCTTTGATTTTCCAGAAAACTCCCATTTTTTGTCCGTTTCACTTCGGATCTAATTTTTTCAGCAACTCCAGAGGCTTGTCCATGTTTCTAGGGTTCTCGATTTGTCAAATATTGCTCAGATCTAATTAAAATTGATTATTCAAGATAATTGCCCAATTATTTGTTTGGATTGCAAATCGGAGGCCGATCCGAGCTCAAAATGAGGTATTGTCTTCATTAAAATTGCGTGTTTTTGTCTGTAGATCATTTCTATACTAAAAAATTTGATTTTCTTGCAGATCTACATGTTATGTATGTGACATGTCATGTTATGTGCGCCACACATAGCCTATGTGTGGCGCACATAGCCTGACATGTAGTGCACGTTCCCTGGAAAATTTTCCGAAAATCATATTTTTTGATCATTTTCAAACCGATTTTGATTTTTCCAATAATATTTGATCCTTCACATTAGCTCAAGTGTATTGTATCTATCATAAATTAATTACATTTAATTAATTTTGACCTCAAAATTGATTTTCTACGATTAAATGTTGATTTAACTCATTAAATATGTGATTTTTGAAAGGATTAGATTCAAATTGGTTGAGTGGCTATCTGCAATTCCTCCAAGTGATGTTAACACTCCCATTTGATTTTCCATTATCAAACAAAATAATTTTGCTTAAAATTATTTTTATTTTCACGATCCGGCTCGTATAAATTTGCATGAATTGTTGCCAAAAATTGCTAGATTTTGACTCTTGGTTCATGCTTTCACATAGCATTGGACTAGTCAAATAAATCCTAAATTCATTTGCTACTAATGAATTTATTTGTGTTTATTTTGCATATTTCCATCGTGCATTTTTGGCTCGTGCAACCCAAGGCGGAAAAATACCCAAGAAGGAGGGGAAGTTGCGTAACGTCCCAAAATATGTATGCAAGGATATTTTTTGTAATAGGATAGATTTATTATGGCTTTGTAATAATTTATCCCCTATGTCACACCCAGCCCATACCCAGGCAGACATGTTCCCACGACACAGACAGTGACCCTCTACGAGAACCAATACCTGTGACGTCAGGGATACATCGTACAGACGTCGTATGGGGACACGCTCTAGCCTATTGGTGGTTGTGCTGCGGAAACAACGTGATGTTCATGCAATACCCGGGATCCATTCATAC